>JAMQGT020010457.1:0-26795 GCA_024447675.2 Pterophyllum scalare
TCATTTCAACTCTCTACATCAGCAAGTGGTGGTTACCATGGGGTCGCTGACCGGTCTTTTGACTTCTGTGACTGGTGCTCAGCAAGTGATTTCACAGTGGCTGCCAGCAACCTTATGCAAACGACTCATAGCCAGTCAGGGATATGAATTTGTGGAACTTGCATAGTCATGTTCTGTAATGATGGTTGTGACAATCCCAAAGCCTGTAAAATAACTCTGGTACATTGCCTACCGCTTATCAAAGGAGTAAGAACTGTTATTGTGATTTGAAAATATGTGAGAAATGGCTTACTGCAAAAAAAAAAAAAAAAAGAAGTTTGACATTTTTAATGAGATTAAAATTAACCATTATCCTCATTCTGGACTCCTTTTTTTTTAATTTTCTGACTACACTAGAGCGTCTTTGCATGATTTACAGTCCAAATAATCATCGATGCAGCCCCTCACTTAATCCTCTGTATGCTCCATTCTTTTAAGCCAACTTTTTCTGATTGTGTGACCAACACAAACAAAAGACTTAAGGATTGGGGGGGGGGCAGAAAAGATCACAAAAAACTGTCTGAAATGAAGCATTGGCTCATAGGGATTATTTGTACATACACTGACCTTGCTATTTTAAACCTTGGTCATGTTGTTGGTGGAGAGCAGGGAGGCAGGTGTCACTGTGAGGCATGAGTCTGGCAGACTGGAGCAGAAGGCTGGCATATGATGGGTCTCAGGAGTATGAGGAGAGAGGTGAGTTAAAGCTATGAACTTGGAGCAAAAGATAGAAGCAAGCAGGAAGAAAGAACATTTCCTTTGAAACCGTCAGTGCAGAGGGGTGCCAACAAGATCAGTGTTGATTCTATTTGTCATCTTGGGATTAAGCTGCATGACATGAATCACCCATTCAAAAGCCTATTTTCACTCTTTGCTTTAATCTTTAAACAGCCAGCAGTATTAATTGGAAACTTATATAAACATATCTGTATATATATATATATATATATATATATATATATATATATATATATATATATATATATATATTTGGAATTGAACTGCAAAGCTAAAACTTGCTGTATCTTCATGTGAAGGATGGGCAGAATATCACAGCTTTCAGCAGATTGTAGTTTATGCATTGATTTTAGCTTAGCAAGCTGGGAACCAATTATTGTCTTGTTTTTTTTTGTTTTTTTTAATTATTATTTGTTTGCCGTCAGTTCAACTGTGGATGGCATCCACGTGTAGTGAAAGAGGCATTTAGATTATCCCAACCCACTGATCTCCACGAGATAGTTTCACTCATTCGCACTCCTTCAACCAGGGAGAAAGACATCAATAAAATTAACTGGTGTGATTTTAGCGCTCTGTTGTGCTAAAATTACACATGGTCTGCATTCCACTGCACATGGCTACTTTAAAATTTCTATTATTCTGGAATATCAGATAAAGTTAAATTTAAAAAAAAAAAGGTATAACACCAAGAACCTGGTGAAGGCTGATGTTCTCCCTATTTTCTGGACCAAGCAGTAACTAAAGCATGAAGCAAATGTGGAATTGCCAAAAAACTGCAGTTCCTCCAGTGGCCACAATCCCCTCAGACTTCTATGTTAAAAAGTCAAATTTAAGCCAGGAAAGCAATGTGTTTACAGCGTTATACAAAAACAGCATTGGTCTCTGTTGATACTTTCCTCCTCAGAACAACAGGGGGTGAATTTGGTAGCAACTCCTATTTATTCCCCAACTGGTTGGAGACTGGTTGCGGGATGTTTGCCATTGTTAGGTGAAACTGGTTGCATAGAAGTATATGGTGCTGCACTGAAAACCTCCTTGCGATTGCTTTGGTCACTACAGTTGCATGAAAGATGCCAACTTGTCTCTCTGAGCAACACTGGCAACAGCTATGACTTAGCATTTCATCCTCTGTCTGAATATCTCACTCCTAAATAACAACACAGCAGTAGCCAAAAGTCTAATGTTGAAGCTTTGAAATGTGGTTACATCCATCTCTTATATATAGTAAGTCTGAACTCATATTGCTTTTCACAGTGTATTAAAGCAAGAATGACCCATGTTGTTGTTTAAGCTTGGATCAGAGAACAGCAATGCACAGTAAGCCTGATACTTTTTTTCTTCTTTAATATGAAGGTCCAAATCAGCCTTATAAGGTTTTAGGGCTTCACACTGAGGAACTAAATTAGGCATTAGCATTAAATCCTCAGATACCACAGTCCCCTCCGGCTGAAAAAAAAAAGTCCTATGCTCACAGTAATTTGAATTCTGGGGTCAATGAGGTGCCAGCTTGCTTTCATTACTTGGGATAGCGATGTCTTTGCCATCATCCACTCCAATTATCTTGTGCCATGACTCCTGCTCAACTTTTCCTCTCTGTTCTACTCTCTCTCCAAGTCCCGTTATTAACCTCATTGCCAGTCAGCCTAATACACTGTCTTTTTTCCCCATCTTTCATCTTTCACCTGTCCGCTGTCCCCCATCAAACAACACCTGTGCCCATCAAGCATTTTACTTTTTGCTAGAATTTCTTTCTGTACAGCATTTGCCACTGCCTAGCAAGATTGCTGGTCATCTTTTAAAAATTTTGTAAATTGTTTAAAATCACTGCCTTCTTAACATTAACCTGGTTACCACTAACTGGTTTAGGGTTAAAGCAGGGTTAGGGTTAAAGTTGACATTTACCACTTTTAATGGAATTTTCACCAGTGTAGCATACCAAAATGGGAATCTTATGGCAGGATAACAGTGAGCCCAAAATACATTTAAGACACTTGATTTGAAAGGTAACATCTCCTACTGTGTGAACCTATACTTGCTCAGTGTATGGCTTAAATGCAATCTGCCCCTAGGTCAAAGGCTTAGTTCAGCCTTTTTGACCATCTGGATGCTTGGAGTGTGTTTCATGCAGCCACACCTGATAGTCTGACATTATTAATGAGTGCAAAAGTATGTGAGCCAAGACAATAAATGTAACAGGTAGTTTTTAAAACATGAAATCAGTTACATAGTTGTGTGCCAGTGTAACAGCTGCAACAGATTAATATGATACTGTATACCTGTCCTGCTTTCCTGGAGCTACAGTAATTGCATGTGGAGAACTTGTCATTGGAGTATGATGCGCGTACCAATCTGTGATTGGTATGCGTGTTCTATTGCATACAGTCACAATGAACTGGTTATGGGCAATACTGACACTGGAAGGTTCATTAAGGGTGCACTCACACTATCCAGACTGGGTTTGCTTGGGCACAGCAGACATCTGGTATCATGAAATCATGCAATAGATTGTGCTAGTCACCACACCCAAAAATGACCTAGGATAAGACACAGATTATAGAGAATTATGAACTGTGCTGTGCTCTGCAAATTGCTTTACTTCCACATGAGCTGTCACATTGTTGTGCGCTGTGTCAAGGCAGTCATGCTCAGCCATGGTACAAGACAGCTGTGCCCATAATGATTACAACCTAAGATAGATGAGCAGGTGTATTTGTCTGGCACTTCAAGATATAACATCATGGTTTCGCTCAACACTTCCCAAACTCTTTAGCATCACCTTGATGTGTTGAGGACTCATGGGCTAAATGGACTGACTTATCCAAAGAAGCAGAAAGTCTAATGTCATGAAAGGTCAAATGAATCACGTTGTCTCTATGCGTCTTTTGCTTTTCCCATGTCATTTAATACCATGTAGTCGTGACAAAAAAGTACCCTACTGAGCTCACAGTGACAGGGAAGCAGTGATCATGTTGGTTGGAGCTAGTAAGCTTTTGACTTTTGATTTAATTTGATGCAATCTGTCATTTTAAAAAAAGAAGAAAAAAAGAAAACAGTCAAAGTCTGTATGTTTAATCTAAAATTGAAACTTGCGAAACAATTAAAAAGTGGTAGAGTCCCAGAGCACTGGAAAGAATACTATCTTCTGCCTCGCTCTCAATGTGTCGCACTCCCTTAATACCTTTGCGAGCCTTGTTGCTATTCATAGAATGATGTGTCTTAAAAACTAAGGTCTCTGATCAATTAAATGCACCTCTCAAGATAACTACATTAATTATGCTACCATTTGCATGAGTCTTGTTGCACTGCAGTGTAATTGAGACTGCAGATTGAATGGAAGGACAGATGGGAAACATCTTCCATAGAGCTGAGGTTCTTGCATCACTATGTATCCTTTTGCTGCCGTTACAAGCTCAATTATAAAGTATTAAAACTCTTATCAATACTTTGTGTAATTTTAGTTTATGAATCATGTTTTTTTTTGTGTTGTTCCTGTCTCTGCTGTAGACATTTCCCTTATTTGGTTAGTCACTTTCCTTGTGTTTTTCAGCTGACTTTACTTCCTGCCTGTGCCTTTTTCCCACCACTGTGACTCTCTGTCTTGCCCTCAATGTTTGCACCTAAGTCTTAGATCATGGTATATGTATAGTCCTGTTGATGACTGTTAGCTTTATTTCTTAGAATCTTGTTTTGTTTGGATTTTTGAACCAACATACTAAACGCCCAGAAAAATACAATCAGCTCTATTCAAGGGGACGAATTATGTTCAGTTGACGCTATGCATTTTTGTCTACAGTAGCTTCAAAATAATCTTTATTTAAGACGACTGTATTGGGTATAGCCACTCTCAGTGACGTGAAAAAAGTCTGCAATTGATAGTTTAGAGCAATCTAGCTGGAATATGTGTACATAGCCATGGTAAAATGATGGTTCTTAGGTTTTACATATCAATACATCCATCCATCCATCCCTCCATTCTCTTATCCCTAAAAAAAAAACAAAAAAACCCCCATCTGGTCATTTGCATCTCACACTCCAACGGTTGCATCAGAGAGCAACTTGGGGTTAAGTATCTTGCCCAAGGATGCATTGGCATGCAGCCTGGGGTAGCCAGGAATCAAACTGCCGACTTTCCGATCAGTGTGTGACCTGCTCTACAGCCACCCCCTATGAGTGGGATGAGTGAAAACTTTTGGCAATATAGTGTAAGTACACCCCATGAATCAGTAGTTTATAGAACCACCTTTATCAGCAATAACTTGAAGTAATTATTGAGAATTACTCCCTCGCATTGTTGAGGAGTAATTTTGGCACACTCTTCTTTACCAGATTGCTTCAGTTAACTGAAGTTTGCTTATTTGTTTTTCCACACCTCTCTTAAGGTTTCACCGCAGCACTGCAATTGGATTGAGGTCTGGACTTTGACTGAGTTGCTATACTGTAACTCCTTGGTGCTTTTCTTTTTCGGCCTTTCTGTCGTAGATTTGCTGCTGTGCTTAGTATCAGTGTCCTATTGCATGAACCAAATTTGGCCGAGCTTTAGCTGTTGGACAGATGACCTCACATTTGACTCTATAATACTTTGGTATACAGAGGAGTTCATGGCCAACTCAAAGACTGAAAAGTACCCAGATCCAGTGGCTCCAAAACCAAACCAAATCATTATTCCTCCACCACTGTGCATGCTTATTGGTATGAGGTCTTTGTTCTGATATGCTGTGTTTGGTTTTCTTCAAACATGGCACTGCAAATTATAGCCAGATATCTTCACTTTGGTGATACCAGCCAAAAGACATTGTTCCAGCAGTCTTGTGGTTTGTTTAGGCACAACTTTGCAAACCTAAGCTGTTCTGTCCTATTCTTTTTAGAGAGACAAGTCTTTGTTCTTTTAAATTAAATAGAATTAAAAACAAATTGTTGAAGTTCTAACTCAGCTGTTTTGAGTTTACTTAAATTTGTTGAGCATTTTAAGTTGTGGTAATATATTTCCATTTAGCTCCACTGACTCATTTTCTTACCTTATATCATTACAAAAAATGTAAACACCACTTCATCTTTCATCTTTCAGTTGTTTCTATTTCAGTTTTTAAATAATCACATACCAAATATGTATATAGACAATTGTTAACGATCCCCCAAAGTGTAAAGATTTGATGTTGGTCATATCAAAAAGATAGAATAATTAATTAAATCAGTAACTGTTGAATAAGTTAATTCACAGGAAATTCACTATTTTAACAAATAATGTTTGTATAAGTACATTTGTAGATTTAAAGAAAAAAGGCACTCATGAGTGCCTGAGTGGCTCAATGGAAGTGGCAGTGCCCACGGCGCAGGTTCACATACCGTCCTGCGTGACTTCCCTGTCTCTTCAGTGCTTACTATCAAATAAAGCCCCATCCCCAAGAGAAAAAAAAAATGGCAGTCATACTATGTTTCCTTTTAATCAGATCAGAGCATTTTTTAATTTATTCATCCAAGCTGCTTTAACACAAAATATCTGAGTTACTTTTACTCATGAGTAATTTTTTCATGCTTTAAATGTTTGAATTAAAGAACTTAAATGATTCAAGGCAACATGCCATACTTCTTGTCACGGCTGGTGCTGGCAAGGCAGGGCAGGGCGGACCTCAAAGCAGGACGCAGGCAAGAGCGGATGTGTGCTTAACACTTTTATTTAAAGGACTGGAAGGCCAGATGCTGGGCAAGGGCCAGCTACACAAAACTAAACTCAAAACCCTAGAAAACTCGAAAACAAAACACACAGCAGCCAATAACATAGATGAACCGACGAGGACCCAAACGAAGAACAGAAGAAAACTAAGGGCTTAAATACACATAAGGTGATTAGGGCAAGTGAAAACACCAGAGGACGACAGGTGAACCAAATGAACCTAATGACAAGGGAAGTAAAACTAAACACAAAGCACAGGGAACACGAGACTATCAAAATAAAACAGGAACGGACTCAAGGGAACAGCGACGCAGACTTGACACAAGACAAGGAACTAGAAACAAACCAAAACCCCGTAACAAAAGAAAACCCCCAGAACAGACAATTAAAGGTAAAACCAAAAATACACAGGGTCCACAAACCCCGGACCATGACACTTCTATGGTCTTTTTCTAATTATAATTAGAAATAATATTAATATATATATTAATATTAATAATTATTCAAATCAGAGCATTTTTGAATTTATTCATCCAAGCTGCTTTAACACTAAATATCTAAGTTACTTTTAGTCATAATGAGTCATTTTTTCATGCTTTAAATGTTTGCATTAATGAACTTAAATGATTCAAGGCAACATGCCATACTTCTATGGTCTTTTTCTAATTATACTGCCATGGACTTTATCATGCTAATATTAATAACTAATTCTAAGATGTAACAATTTCTCTGAGCACTACACAATCTGACCTTGAGGAGGTTTTGCTGGGACATCCACTCTTAGGAAGACTGGCAACCGTCTCGAACGCTTTCCACTTGTGAATAATATTTCTTACTACAGAATGATGGATTTCAATTTGTTTGGGAATGATACTATAACCCTTTGCAGATTGATGGGCAGCAGCAATTGTTTCTTTAGCATCACTGCAGATGCTTTTCCTCCTCGGCATTGGTGTTAACACACACCTGAAGCCTTCAGACCAGCAAACTGCCCAAACACCTGCTTTTATAGTGGTGCTCATACTTGCTGATGATCAATTAATGAATGATTCAAAGCACCTGGTGCTTATCCTCTTATTACCTCTGATTTCCTAGGGAAGCGGTAAAGGTGTACTTAGTTTCTTATGCATTTTGCTTTTCGTTAAATAAATAATGACTATATTATGTATGTACTGTAACTTTGTTCATTTGACATGGTATTTAAATACCATGATTACACACACCAGTTAGTAGGATTTATATATATATATATATATATATATATATATATATATATATATATATATATATATATATATATATATATATATATATATATATATATATATATCACACACACACACACATATATGGCTGAAGTAGAGTTAAAGGAGGAATTTTGATAGCAAGTAAACAGAGGAGGGGTCTCTCTGTTCCGCCTAAACAAACTGCTAAAAAAAAACCTGCTGAGTAATGCACCAGTTGCACATCTCTGCAGGCCAACACTTACTCACACACACGCCTCATGAACACAAACATTTGAGTCAGCGCTGCCCTGCAGTCTGCCTCAAAAAGCCCCTCAAGTGATAAGCTTTGGCGAGAAGAACGAGGATTCCAATGCTAATCTCCTAAACATGATTTTTCATACGGCTTCGCACAACATGCCTCCGGATTAAAGACATTCTATTAAAGAGAAGGGGCTTAAAATATGGAAAGGGGGAGAAAAGCCAGCTGTACTTGGTTGGGTTTAGCTGTCTGAGCTATAGTTCAGCAGTGGCTTTTTAAGTGCATTTGCTTTACACTGTGTACTGTGGGATGATCCATCCAAGTAGTAAAACATGCAGTTTGTGACAAAAAAAGAACAAGTTTTCTGCTGCTATGTAGAATCTATATATCTGTATATCTACGTGTTAACACAATATTGTTTGCCAAAGAATTATTTTATATTAAAAAACATTTTGATTAACTGATCCACATGGAAACAGCCACTTAGTAAAATGGGTAGTGGTGAGGGGGTGTTTGAGCCTTTTTTAAACAACTGTCTAGTCTTTTGGACCCTTTTCAAGTGGTTATTTTCTAAATTGGACAAACTAATTGCTCATTCTGACAGTATCTTTGGTGGATTTTATCTTCAGAAAATAAGAGATCAAAGGATGCTTCGTGGATATCTTCTCCTCACAGGTCAACACGAGTGGACCTGTTGCTGTGTGATGCAACCAAATGTTAAGTGGGCTGCAATCAATATCCTCCATTTGAAATAGACTCCGCCTGTGCTTTGGATCATTTGTATTCTTCATTGGGCATAAATTTGAATAAAAGTATGTTTTCAACAGATGGAAGATGTGCCCGCGTGCAGCGTGCGGCATATGTGTGATATTAAGCTTGGTACTTTATACACATGGTAATAATATCAGACCTTCTTGATAATATTTGTATTTGGTGCTGTAACACATGGGTTTTGATTTGAAACAGCTGTTGTTGCCACACATCTAAACTTCAATTATTCATTGTATATCAGCGTAGGTATCTTGAATGGAGACATTATGTGCATCATACATTTTAAATGTCATCTCTCATATAATATCTAATGTCTCTAATTGGTTGAAATGCTGCCATAAAAAAAGGAAATTGAATCTTCCCTGTGCTAATTATACCCAAATTGGATAATACAGACAAAAGACATTAAAATGCAAGTTAGAAAATATAGTTTTCTCTAAATTTATTATGTGTTTGGGAGGCATAATTGAGTTGCAATAAAATTTGATTTCAAAGTTGATTTCAATAAACATGCAGGTGAATCATATTTCCATCCAAGTCCAAACAGCAAGGTAACACGAGCTTGAATCTCATTAGCAGGTACAGTGTTGAAGTCGAGAAAGGGGGCTCTGAGGAGGATCACATTACACCTATCTCATCCCTGCAGGCAATAATATGTGACGGTGCCTAATAAATGTGCCATCGCTTTATAAACTCCAGCTGTGGCTGCACGTTTCTCCAAGGGAGGCTTTCACAGGAGTTTGTAAAACCAGAAAAAAAAACATAGCTGATCAATGCATTGAATTCCAGAGAGACAGACAACCACTCATGCTCACATCCACATTTATGGGCAACTTAGAATCACCAATTAACCTAACCCCAGTGACTGCATGTCTTTGGACTGTGGGAGGAAGCCTACGCAGACACGGGGAGAACACGCAAACACCACACAGAGAGGCCCGGGCCAAGGTGGATTCAATACCAGACCTTCTAGTTGTGAGGCAACAATGTTCACCACCGCGCCACCATGCAATGAAATGCAAAAGGTAGTTTCCACTTATGTCAAATTCAAAATGGAATCAACTTTAAGGCACTTTTTGAAAAAGCCAGTGCTATCAACATAATCTCAATAAATAAACTCTACGACTTCATGTACAAAACATCTGTGTATTTTGCTGTCGGGATAACAAGGAAAGTTAAACTTGGGTCAGGCTGTATTTCCATGTAATACCAGTTTGTACCACAAGATGATGCAATGAGTCAGTGTAGCTTTAATTTAACCATAGGCATGTCATTAAGAACACACACGGACAGCATAAAAAGACAGATGCAGCTGCTGTGACATCACCTAGTGCTTTCCAAGGCCCAATTTTTGAAGCCTCGAGTTTCTGCTGTCATCATCGTGGTAGCAAAAAAAAAAAAACAAACAGATTTGCAGAAGCAGGCTGGGTCTGACTGTGAAACCACACCCTCACTGGCTAATGACTTTTGACTGACACGTCACTGGCCAATGAGGGTGTGGTTTTCATGTAACAGATAATTCGCCATTAGGAAACATGGTATGACCAAGATTTGCAAAACAGACTTACGTTTATGATTTTAGTATGCCCCAAAATGAGTGACCGAGCCTATAAACTCAGCAGGAAAGTGTTTACAGAGGTCAAGACAGAAAGCTGTTTTCCCATAGACTTCTATAAGACAGGAAGTCTTCTTGCAACCACAGCTTTCACCATCTGGTGGCTTTCATATAGAATGCAGGTGCACTGGCTTAATTTTTACAATTCGGAAACTATGTCCATGTTTTATGCTGTCTGTGAGAATACATCATTCTTTACAAAGCTGGCCTGGGAAAGGGAAAAGCTTCTAATGCATTCGAAATGCATCGGAAATATTTCAACATACCCACCGAATAAACACTGCCCCCTGGTGGTGACATTTCTGTTAACTAAATTGCAAAAAGTACCATTAGTAACTCCATTTACTATATATGAAAATGACAGTATTCCCTGCTATGAAAAAAAAATGCATGATTTGGATGGTCTACAGTGAAAACACATTTAGACACTCCAGGACTATACCTGTTAATTCTGTATTGTTGCCAGTGAAATGGACCCAAAAGCAGACAAAACACAAGGCCGAGTGGCAGGTGGTTAAATGAAATGGTGCTCTCTGAAAACATAAAAAGGCACTCCACATATAATACAAAAAATACAATAATTAACCCACAACAGGGACCCAGCAAGGGAACTCAAAAGATGGCATAGAAACTGGAAGCTGGAAGCTGAAGAGACAACCTGGAGAAGACTGAGGGAGAACACCCAGGCCCACTTCCATTACAGCCTCTACACCATCCACACAGCGTAACTCTGTGTGAAGTCACACTTGTGGCTGCTGAAGGCCTTTTAATTACAAGGTAGGGTAGGAACACATTCAACATCACTGGTGATTTATACTACTAGATAGATGCATTAGGCTCATGTTTATCGTTTATTAGAAAATGCACCTATTCCATTTCCATAAATTTCCATAAAACCCCATTTTATGTTGTATTATTTCCAAGACACTTTTTTAAAAATGTTATTTATTTATTTATTTTTTTGGTGTGCAGTGGTTCTTCCAAATGGGGCAAAAAAAAAAAGTGCCACAGATTGACTGTAACCTTCACTGGCACAGGCTCAGCATGATGATGGCTTTATGGCTTTAAAACATGCTTCTACTTAAGGCTGTTTGGTTTGGATCTCTGGCTAATGTGACACATTATTCATATGAGCGTAAAACCAAAGTGAAAATGTGCAGGCGGTGGACGGGAATTGGGGAGGTGGTCCCGGGGAAGACACACATGAACTCAAAGAAAGCCACATGAGAAGTTAACCTTTAAGATACATCAGTAATTAAACTGAAAAAAGGCACAAAGAACAACCCATCTAGACAAGGAGGAAGACACAGACAGAACATACAAAAAACACACACACACAGGTTACATGAGCGCTGAGATCATGACAATTTCTGATGGACAGAACTGTACAAGTAACTATGGTCAGAAAATGAAGTGTGGACATGCAAAACTTAATTCGAGGTTTCCATCCATCCATCCATCCAACTCAGAGTGTTAGGGATGGGTGGGGGCTTTGAGCCTATCCCAGCTGCCATAGGGCAAGAGGCAGGGTACACCTCAATCACGGTTTGCCTGACAAATTTAAAAACTGTATTATGAGACTTTACAAACATGGAAGAGTACGAAGGAAAATCATTAACCAACTAGTAATGAGTGGAAACACAGATGCAGCAATAATGAGGTGGTGTAGGATGAGCCGTATCACCACTTAATCAAAGCTACTGTGACGACCTTCTAAAATCACTGCGTAGAATCACTTGTACAATCTAGTTTGGAAAACTAGAAGTCTAAGTACTTCATATTTGGCACAGAGCTTATCACTGGACATTTGTACTGGGTTCAAGGGACGTGTGAGTGTGATAATATGGAGCTACTCTAGTGCAAAAGGTGATAAGATTGTGACATTTATGGATGGTACTGCTAATGCCCATAAATATACCAAAACAGTGGCTGATACAATGATTTCCTGGCAACACTGTGAATGGTTAGCACCGCTTCAAGAAGGTCCTGTGTTTGAATCCATCAGCCGGCTGGGGCCTTTTGGAGTTATTTCTCTGGGTACTATGGTTTCCTCCTACAGTCCAAAGCCATGCATGTTAGCTTAAATGGATTCTAAATTGGCTGTAGGTATAAATGTGAGTGTGAGCAGTGTAGGGCTGCGCAATACATCGAGTTTTTAAAAAATATCGATATATTTTCATATACGATATGAGACAATATTGTTTATATCAATATAGTCTGTCGTGTTACAATCATACCTGTAGATCCACCCGTTCACCTTTCTTTTCTCCCAGTTTGTTTCTGCACAACTTCACGCCTCTCTCCGCTTCACCCGTAAATCATGAAGGAAGCGACCGCATGGCAGTGTTCCCAACTTAGTGACTTGTTGTTAAATTTAGCGGCTTTTCAGACCCCGCTGGGGACTTTTATTCCAAAAAGCGTCTAGCGACAAATTTTTTGCTATTTTTTGCTCTGTATCTTTTCTATTTACATTTTAATAGCACAGCTTTGAGTCTTTTTTTTTTTATGTAGAGGAAAAAAGCATTAATTTATTTGAGGATCATTATTATTTAAATATGCCAATAGTATATTTTTGAGCAATTTCTCATGTACATCTACAGCAGAACATTAATAAAAGTGTGTGACATCTGGGACATGTAGCTTTGACTCCAAGTGCCTTTTGTCTATACCTTTTGGGAAGAAAAATATCAAGATATATATCGTATATTGCCATTCAGCTAAAAAATATCGAGATATTACTTTCGGTCCATATTGCCCAGCCCTAGTCCAGGGCATACACACAACCCTAAACTGGATAAGTGGAAGAAAATGGACAGATGGCTGAATAGCAGATGACTTCCTGACTCCAAATGATTGGCAGAAGAGGAATAGGCCAGCACAGTTCCAGTGGTGGCCAGGCCATTGGGATATTCAGGACATTTCTTAATACCTTGAGAGTTCTTTTGATGTTCTGTGAACTTCAGCTCTATTATAAACATCTGTAACAAGCTCTGAAAATATAACCCAACCGAACCTCATTTTGGCCTGCACTGGCTCACAAACCATAACAGTTCTAATTTTTAATATGATAATATAAATAAAGATGTGATCACACATCAAAAGAGGCTCAGGAGATTCATGGCACAGTTTGCTAGTTTGCATTCCATCATAGTTAATTCTGGCTTTGTGTGGAAAGTGTGAAGACGTACTTTTGTGCAAGGTCTTGAATTGATGGTAGAAGTTAAGCTTAAGAGACTTGCATTGGGAGCTGTCCACGTGTAGCTGAAAGCCCTGTACATTGTCATAATAACACGTGACCCATCCTATACCCACATGTGTTGGAAGGTGGGGTCATTACTGTGTACAAGCTAGTAATGAGTGCATGCTTACTTACTTCTTCCACAGGAATTGAGAGGGTAAGTAGCAGCCAGGTGCTGTTAATCAAAAGCATGTGATCATCAGCAAGTGTGATCACCGCTGTAAACGCAGATGTTTCGTCAGTTTGCTTGTCTGGAGCATTCAAGTGTGTGTTCATAAGATAGAACAGTCATCCCAGGAATGTATATCCCAGCAAATTCATCCCAAGGTCAGCTTGTGCCAGGCTCAGAGAAATTACAAAAAAACAAAAAAAACAGAGCCAGTCTTAAAATCAGTTATGCTAGCATGTTAAATGTTAAAGTTCACTGCAGTAAAATTAGAAAAAGAGTGAAAAAGTATTGCTTGTTGGGTTGCCTGCAGAAAGCCTCTTCCCTCTGAAAAGAACATGGTAGTTTTTTGGACAGATGAGACCAAAGAGGAAATGTTTGGCCATAATGCACAGTGCCATGTTTAAAAAAGAGGAGGGCGGATGATTTGGGCTTGTTTTGCAGCCACTGGATCTGTGTACTTTGCAGCCTTTGATTCGACTGTGAACTCCTCCGTATACCAAAGTATTGTAGAGTCAAATGTGACAGTGATCCCAAACACAGCAGCAAATTTAAAACAGAATGGCTGAAAATGAAAAGAATCCAGGAGTTATAATGGTCCACAAGTCCAGACCTCAGGCCTACTGAAATGCTGCAGCGGGCCCTTAAGAGAGCTGTGGATAAACAACTGCTTACAAAGCTCAATGAGCTGGAGCAACATTGTAAAGAAGAATGGACCGGAATTCCTCCATAACGATGTGAGAGACTGATAAAGTCATGCAGAGAATAATTACTTTAAGTTATTGCTACTAAAGGTGGCTCTGGAAGCTAATGAATCATGGGGTGTTTTTCACAGGATTGCACAGAGTCCTGTGAAAACTTTTTCCATGACTGCGTGTCTTCAAAAGACTCATCAAGGGCACTAGATAATGAAGCTAATAAATGTCACTCACAAGTTATGCCCTAAAATTATAGAGCAAGTTTCTGTTCTCTTTTAAAATACATGGAGGCCTTACATCTGTGGACACGGACAAAAAATATTGCCCCAAGTAATAATACACCCATAAATTTCTGTCTTGTTATATATTAGCGTGAAACCAGTTTAGAAGTATCAGGAACACAGTGTTGGTTCATATTCACAGAGTGAGAGGGTGCAGTGAAATATTAAATAGCAGCGCATCAAGTAAGCCCTCGAAAAGAATGATCCGTGCAGAAGCTAACTTGCCTTTAGTCACACTCGATGATCAGTTTTGACTCCACTGTGAACATTATGCCCAGTGGTGG
The DNA here is from genome assembly GCA_024447675.2 of Pterophyllum scalare. Taxonomy (NCBI): domain Eukaryota; kingdom Metazoa; phylum Chordata; class Actinopteri; order Cichliformes; family Cichlidae; genus Pterophyllum; species Pterophyllum scalare. The sequence continues at coordinate 14,987 of JAMQGT020010457.1, forward strand.
TGCTCCTCTTGCTTCAAGTGATGAGTCACCCTGCATGCCTGTTTCTAAACTGCCCCACTTCTTTTCCCTCTTTGCCTTCCATTCACTCTAGCCGTGAGGCCAGCGAATGAAGCAAAGTGACGAGATGATAGAGGGTGGGAACTACAAAGCCTCAGATCAGGATATAATTATACAACTTAGCATGCACGCTATTGTAAAAAGTGTAATTACTAAGCTCAGGGGCTTTCAAATGAGGAGAGTGACAGGTTAATACAGTTGGAAAGAGAGAATTTGACGTGTATTAGGAGTCACCTTTCTAACCAGCCTCCAAGTATTTACAGGCTATTAATTAATGTGGCCCTCGAAATGCTTTTAGTACGTTTGACTGGCAGCAGCCCAGGTCTATTTCCTTGCCATAGCTGCTAGAAAACAAAGAGGCTTTAGCTGTAATTGGCATCCACATGGAACACCACAGGGAAGGCGTGCATTATTTACAAGACAAATTACCAGTTTTAATGACGTAGGTTGCTTTTTACCTATATGACAGGCAATTAAAGACACATTGGTCTGATTATGAATTGCTTTTTCCTAAACGCAGGTAATTGGAATTTTATATTAACCTATTTCAGTTTAATTGGAATGTTGCCCCATTCAAAGAGCAAAGTAATTATCATTGCTTCCAACCATTTATGGGAAGGCTTGGATTCTGCAAAAAGTTGAAATTGCTTCAATTAACCTTATCGGACTTATTTCCATCCATGTACGTGAAGTGAGCTTGTTAATTCCTGTTCTGAGCAGATAGTTTATTGTTTCAGAGGAATCCCAAATGTCAGTTTTTCAGTATAGCATACCTGTAACCTTAGTTTGGAACTAAATAAGAAACTATCCTCCTCATTGGGGATGCAATATTTCATAATAAGCAATATTATGCAGAGCATTATATATAAAAAAATAAACTTTAATGGGCACTAATGAGAGCAAAAACAGTCCACCTGCTTTTGCATGTTAATGTGATTTATATTCTGGTTCTTCGGCTCATATGCCTCACCTTTAATGTGCACTACACTGTGCTTGAAACCGTTTCACAGCGTGCAGTCACGAACCAAAGGCAAATGTTTTTATTACAACTAAGGAGCAAAGGCAGTGACTTCAGAGAGCAGCTCACCTGTTTTTTTTTTTGTTTTTTTTTTACTTAAGATATTCTAATCAGTGATTACAACAAGAACCTACAGGAATTTTGGGCCGTAATGATTCATCGTTGCAAGATCAGCAGTACTTTATCTCAGTCCCAGGGGCTCGGCACTTCTTTATATGCAGCCAGGTGGTTAATGCACTTAATTAAGTTAAGTGGAAATCATTAAGTGGGGAACAGGACAAATGTACCCTCAAAGAAATACAAAACTACACAATGACACACCATAATTAATTGGGATAGCAGAGATATGGCATTGGAATGAAATTAGATTATTTTCAGCAACTGTATGGTTTTGAAATTATATTCTACAGGCTGCACGAGTCAGAGAAGTGACTTCATCAGCTGACTGCAGTATGAACTGAAACTCTGGCCAGCTGTTGCAACCCTGGCTACTATAAGGGCCACAGCATAGATGTTACATTGTTGCTTTGAATGCTGAGCTGTCTTGACTCATCTGGTAACCTCGAGATGAATCACACGAATTCCCTCTGCAGCCAGAAGACTTCCATCCAGGAATCTGAGGATTACTTTTTTAGTTTTGTTTTTAATCACTGATCAGATTTAGGAAAAGGTCACTGTTTGTGCTGAAATAGACACTTTTTTATTATATATTTTTTTATTTTATTATTACTTTGGCACTTATCAAATATTTACCATTAGCTGACAATAAGGAGGAATTTTTTAGAATCATTCCTTCTGCTGCTGCAGATTGTTGAGCTCAGTTTTAATGCTTTATTATCCTGTTTAATCTACAGTAAGGTAGCATATTCTATCAAATCATATGCTTGAAGAGTGGCTGCCCTGTGACGACCAGGTATCTCTTAAAGAGTTCAGACAAACAGGCGTGCATCTTGGAAAGGTAAGAGAAAACATATCTGTTAAGATGATAAATCACAGTCATTTGGCTGTTTGTTTGCTAATCCACCCTCTATTTCCACACATATCTAGATGCGTGTGATTGTCAGATTATAAGCGATCTCAGAGCAGTGGAAACAGGAGCTTGTCTAGCACGCTGGTCTCCTGTCAGTCTCCCGCGACAGACCAAAGGTTTATCCATAATTTGCAAACAACCAAAAAAAGGCTGCAGGCCACTGAGCTTAACAAGCTGAAGCCTTTGTTTGCAGGATGCAGACTCACCCATGAAAATGACGGATACCACAGATTCTAATGGCTCAGAGCTACAGACAATAGCCAGCTGCCACCACAGGACTTCAGTAATTTATTGGATGCAAAAAGGCAGTGGATGATGCTTCACGGGAGAGTTTAAGGAGTCTGCTTGAGATGTGAGGAAGAAAAATCCCTTTCATTTTGGTAATATTTCAATTATTCTGTATATTTAAATTCCACAGTAGAAGCACTGTTTGCCCTGCTTGCTTGCTTGTTCGCCCTGATGGAACGCCACTGCTTGAAGGAGGTGTAAAAAGACCAGAAGTGTGTGTTTTGTTTTAATTTGGACACATTATGGAGACTGTATTTGTGAGCACTAACATATGTGGACATTTTTCTCTCTGAGCAGCTGTAAATAGTAGTTTTGCTCCATTCATTCAAATGCTTTTAGAACTTTTTTTTTTTTTTTGCAAGCACCCCTTAATAGAAGAATAGCTATTCTGTACCTGTTTTGATATTTAAAAGAAAACATTGGGTTCAAACTGAAAAATACCCATTACATTCTGTTTTTATCCAAAACAGATGGACTACTTTACTTAAGTAAAATTTAAAATAATCAAAAATATTCTTTCGATGCATGTGGATTACAATCGGCTCAGTGGTATGGATTTGGATTTCCATACTTTCTCTATTCAGTTTTGTCAGACTTGACTGCATGATGATGTCTTCTGAATGTAGCTGCGGTTGAGACCATGTCAAGCAACATGACACTGTTGGCATGTAGTTAATGTGAAAATGACAATAGGAATAAATTGCAGCCAGATAAGATGGAAATCAGCAAAATGGTCAATTCAGCTGTCTAGGAAACGCTGTGCCTCGAGGTTCGCGCTGACATGACATTTGTAAAAGTACATAATAGCAAGCAATTTCATGTACAGTATATGGAATATTGGCTTGAAAATGCCAGCATTTCCCCCCATTTTTTTTTTTTCAAGAGATAGCACAAGCTAAGGGACTCAAAAGTTCATCGAATGGCAGGATTCGCCCACATGAAGTCTGGACAGTGTAGCTGGGTCAGCTATTTGGGTCAAAGGGACAGTGTGCTGAGGAACCAAAATTACTCTTTTATGATTGAGTGCTGTGAAAATAGTCCACTTGTTTCCTGGTCTGACTAGGACTTAAAATCAACCTTGACTGTGTAGCCCACCTGATGATGCCTGTGGCTCAGATTTAGACAGCCGGAGGCTTGAAAGTTGTTGGCTCTGTATTAATTTAACCTGCTCCATATAACCCGCTCCCATAATTTGCATGCTGTCCTATTGTATGCTTCGCAGAGCAGGCCTCTCAGCCAGAACATTCCCCATTACAATCACAAATGATACAACTTGTCAGGTTTTATCCCTTGAATAATATCTAAAGAGAGGGGAAGTTAGTGTGGATTTGTTGTGGCACGGGGGTCTGATCAGGACAAACTTTTTGATAGCTTTTACTTGGAAAATAGCCCTCAAATGACCTCGTTTGAAACACAAAGCAGCTCTGCTTCTATTGCTTTTTGACACCTCCCGTCATTTCATTAATAGCTTATTTTGTTGCTCCGTGGTTCACTTCATCATAAGTGACCCACAGAATCTGTGATAGACTTTTAAAGGCAGATTCAGTGTCTGAAATTAATTACAAATAATTAAATTCTCTTTGGTGTTTATCCATTTGGTGATGCCCCAGGGGAAAGCCTCATTAGCCTGTGTCCCATATCGCCCTAGTCTAGTAAAGGTTCTTTAACTGTCTTTTTACAAAGACCGTGACAAATATTATGGAAATACAAAAAAAGTATTCATCAATTTTCCCATAAATGCCTGTTCATTTCAGAGTCACATTAGTACTCAAGGTTAAAAGAATGAAAGAAAGAATGGGGAGAAAGGGAGCTAAAGGAAAAGGTTTTACCACTTCAGCTTATGTGTGCATGTATATACAGTATGATGCTCTTCTTCTGACAGAACTCTCCAAAAGTTTTTATTATATATAAGATTATATTATATATAAGAAATATTGCGATTTCAAACATCACCCCCACAAACCTATGGTGTATTGGCCAGTCAACGGTTTAGTCAGCCATTCAAAGTGCGGCCAATTCCAACACAATGTCATATTCCAAGCTTCATGGGGGAGATGGAAAACATTCCTAAGGACTCTTCAGCAACACTTTTTGAATCTAAAACATCATCTGTTCATTAACATAAATGCCTAATCAGCCAATCACATGGCAGCAACTCGATGCATTTAGCCATCTAGACATGGTCAAGGTGTCCTGCTAAGGTTCAAACTGAGCTTCAGAATGGGAAGGAAAGGTGATTTAATGCTTCAAAGTTGCCAGCATTTCAGAAACTAATGATCTATTGGGGCTTTCCTGCACAGTCGTCTCTATGGGTTTGCAGAAAATGGTCTGAAAAATATAAAATATCCCGTGAGTAAAAGTTCTATAGGCGAAAATGTTTTGTTGATTGCAGAGGCCAGAGGAGAGTGGCCAGACTGATTCGAGCTGATAAGAAGGCAGCGGGAACGCAAAAAACTCTTTGATACAACAAAGGTATGCAGGAGGCATCAAACCTTGAAGCAGATGGACAATATGAGATTGGAAAAATGTTGCCTGGTCTGCTGCAACATTCAGATGTTAGAGTAGAATTTGGCATGAACAACATGAAAGCGTGGATCCACACTGCCTTGCATCAATGGTTCAGGCTGCTGGTGGTAACGAAATGGTTTTAGGGGATATTTTCTTAGCACATGTTGAACCCCTGAATACAGACTGGGGGGGGGGTGTAACCAGGTTTGGGGTGGCTGTGGCTCAGGAGGTAGAGTAGCTCATCTGCTAATTAGAAGGTTGGTGGTTTGATCCCTAGCTGCTCCAGTCTGCGTGCCAACGTATCCTTGGGCAAGATACTGAACCCTGATTTGCTCCTGATGTGTTCAGCGGCGTGTGAATGTTCGATCGAAAGTGCTTGCATGAACGTTCGTGGCCATTTTCTCGGGCATGTCCAGATGGATTCCAGGAACATTCTGCTCCAAACGTTGCTGGGTTTTTGAACTCTTCAGTCAGTATGCATACATTAACATATACTCCACGCATAATGTCCTTTCTACTTTTGTTTAGGCACGAATTAATAGGATTCTGGTTGGGACGGTTCTCCCTGGCTGCTTTATGCATGCAGAGCTCACCTTGAAATTACATACCACACATGCACATGTTTTTACTAACAAAAAGAAACACCCTGAGCCTGAGAAAACAGTCACATTTACTGTTTCCTTGCTTGAAATATAACAAGAAGCTTTGTTTTTTTTTCGGTAACAGGAGCAAATACATTAATGGCAGTAATTTTAAACTCATCTTTAGGGTTTCCTTTACCACGCTCTCCTGCTGTGACATAATCTGAGAGCGTCTTGCAAAGTTACATCCCACCGTATGTGTTTGTTATTATTTCTCTCATTAAATCTGGGTTGGGAGTCGAAGCCTGCAGTATCTCATGTTTTATTTATGGTGAAGATGTGTCGGCTCTGCACGTCTTCAGCTCAGGCTTTTTGATCTTCTTTCATTAGTGGATGTTCAATATTTATCACTGCTGTTTCCCATTATTCTGCCTATGGATAGGTCCAGCTCTTTTACCACTTGAAAGTCCTGCAACTATCATGGCTTTCTTACAGCACACATTTGTTAAGGAAATGAAGCAGTTATGCATCTGAAACACTCTCTTACTGCTGCGAGAGATTGTTTCATGTACCTTGGAAGCATTTGACTGGAGGATCGTACTACAAGGCAGGGTGAGGAGCTTAATGAGGTTGCGTCAGGTTTAATCCCGAAGTTGTCGGGGTTACGAAGGTGGTGCCATCACCGTGGTAATTTATGACGCACACCAGGTTAAGTTACAACCCACCACGTACTTTTGACCTCAGATAGTAAGACCTACTGTTTTTAGAGACAGTCTGCAGTCTTCTCCATATGAGGATCTATACGAAATATCAATTCTGAAGAGCAATTTAAGTATTTATTTGTTCTATAAAGCCTTAATATAGCAGTATAATCCTAAAACAGTGTGACTATGCTTTATAGCTTATATGAAATATCCATGTCAACCTACTTGACAGTTTGAATTCTGGCTCTCCTTTTTTTTAATGGAGTGCTCAATTCTTACGGTAAGCAGGTCTTCCTCATTTTTAGTACTGTAATGGGATCATGATGCTAATAAGTCAGTTAACTGACACAGCTGGCAGTTTTGGGCTGCTTTCTTTCATGGCTTTAAATTAACTTTATATAGCATTTTTCCAGTCTTGCTGACCACACAAAGTGCTTGTCAGATAAACATTAATAAAACACTTATTAACAGCCTATGTATTTCAAAGCCTGGAAATATGTTGCTTCTAGACTGGACCGTCCTTCAGTTGCTCTACAGTATAACGCTGCAGCGAGAGTACTAAAAGTGACTAGAAAGAGACTGTATTTCTTTGGAATTAGCCTTGTTTATTGTGTTATATGTCACAACCAGAACTGAATTTAAAACACGCAACGTCCTGAATGATCGGGCCCATCATATCTGATAGAACTCAGAGAGTTATATTATCCCGGTAGAGCTCTCTTGGTCTCACAGCGTGGACTCTGAGACCAAGCTTGAAAGCTGAAGCTTCTCTCCTGTGAAACCAGCTCCCAGTCTGGGTTCAGAAAACAGACATACCCCCACCCCCACCCCCACCCCTCTACTTTTAAGATTGGGCTTAAGGCTCAGGCCTCTGATCCTACTGCACTGAAGAACTCTCTTCCACTCCCTTCTTTTCATGCCTGGTGCATTTGTAAGCCACTATTGCATGTCATTAACTTTTGGCTACTTTCTCCAGAAGTTTGTGTTTTGTCTTGCTTGTTGCTCACAGTCTCTCTCTGCCCCTCTCTCGTTTTACCAAGTGCTCGCTCACAGGGCATCATCTGATCATTGGGGTTCTCTCTAATATTGTAGTTCTTTATGAAATAAAGTGCCTTGAGAATACTTTTCATGCTTAGTCCGTGTTTGTGGTTGGTTTTTTGTTGTTGTTGTGTAGATTCTCACATTTGATATGTCTATCCTTTTAATTGAGATAGTTCTTTTAATGCTTGGCACAATCGAGTAGATTTCTATTAGTCCAACATCAGTAATAGGAGTCCAGCTTGTCACCTCTAACCTCACTACATCAGGACCCTTGTTCTCCTGGGGATGCCTGCACCTCTGTTTTTTGTTTTTGTGAAGCTGTAAGGTCACCTCTCATTGGTACGAGCTGCTGCTAGTCAGACTGCCGTGTTAACAATCAGATCCCGCTTGCCAGCCTGACAGCACGGACCCGGCTGAGGTCAAGCCTTTTAGTGTGTCACAGTGGGCCAAATGCGATACTGCAACCCCACGGAGGGATGTGAAGAGTGTAGTATTTTTTTTTCTGCTTTTTGTGTGACATGAATAAGTGACCAGAACAGAAGGCCAAACAAGTGCTTGTCATTCCATTCAGCTGTCTGAACAGACAAAGAAAATGCACACGTAAAATGACATCGTGGAAGTGTTATGAAAAACAGAAAAGAGAGCAAAATTAGGGAGCTTTTTGGCCCTTTATGCCTCTTTTGTGCATGCAATAATGTGTATGAAGCTAGTGTAGTTTGTCACAGTGACGCAAAGGTGATCATCTTGAGCTTGAGCTAAAAAAACAAACAAAACAAAAAAAAAACCAACAACAACAACTTACAACAGCAATTTTGTTCCTCATGCTGAGGACACACTGTCCTAAAGTTACAGTGAAGTGATAGTTGTAACACGTTTGGCTTCTGTAATGTCACATGTTTCTGAGTCAAATGGAACATGCCAGTGAAGTATGAGTAGAACTTCCTATTTAAATTGTGCAGCACAATAGAGCAAAACTACAAAGGAGGAGTGCTGCTCACCACAACATACTCTCACACATACACACCAAACACCAGAGAGTAAAAACCACAATCCAAAAAACTATCTGAAACTTGTGTCTGGGGGGGAAAATAATAATCTAACATCTAAGAGGCCCTTTCAGTTGATCCATCTACTGTTTACCGAAGCCTCATCACTGGAAGGGTAGCTGTCAATAAGCCAATAAGCCATTCTTAAGGAAGGGAAACGGAGGGGAAATGCTGAGAAAATGTCAGGCTACACTGAACTGCAAATCAGTGGCAACAGGTCTTACAGAGTGATGAATCCAAATTTGAAATTTCTGGCTCAAATAGTCATTAGTATGTCTGGAAAAGGTCAGAAGAGACCCAACTTTATCCCATGCAACAGCATCTGGAAAGCATCTGATTGGCAGTGACTTCATGTCTCAGAATTACAAAGATTCCCATGCGCACCTGGATAGAAAAAAAAAAAACTTACAATGGAACAGCATCAGTCATGGATTGGCCTCCCCAGAGCCTGAACCTCAACATTACTGAAGCAGTGTGGGCTCATGTTGACAGAGGAGAGAGCAGAAACATCCAAAGAAGAGCTTTGAATGTCCTCCAACAAGCCTGGAGAACTGTTCCTGAAGACCGCTCTAAGAAATGAGAAGAAAGCTGCCTCAGAGAGTTCAGACTGTGCTGAAGAATAAAGGTGATGATACCAAATATTAACTTTCATGCTCATTAGAATTGTACAAAATCTTTTTTTTTTTTTGGCCTTATATTCGGTATTTCCATTTATGTTTGCAAATGTTTCTGTCATGGTCCTGGGCCTGTGGCCCGGTGTTTTCTGTTGTTTTTTCCCTGTTTTGGTTCCTTGTTTTCTTTGGTCCCTGGTGTGTCATGTTCTGATGTTCCTGGTCCCGTCTTTTCCTGTTTTATTTTGATAGTCCTGTGTTCCCCATGTCTCGTGTTTGACTTTGCTTCCCCCTGTTGGTTTCCTGATTTGCTTCACCTGTGTTCCCCAGCTGTTTTCTCTTGCCCCGATTGCCCTCATGTATTCTTAAGCCCTCAGTTTTCTTCCGTTCCTTGTCGTGTCATTTCGTGGTTATCCCCAGTTGTGTTCGTTCATAGTGATATGTTCCTGGCTGTGGTCCCTGTGTCTTTCCCTCGTGTTTCCTGGTTTCCCTGGTCTCCTCCCAACCCGTGCATTTCCCGGGGGGAGTTCATGTGTGTTTTTGTTCCCCCTTCAGTTTAATAAACCCTGTGTTCCCGGAGTTCTGTTTTTGGTGTCCTGCCTCCTTCCTCGCCGCACCGCAGCTCCTCCCGACGTGACAGATTCAATCAATTGCTGGACCTGTTTCTCATGTTCCTAGAAAAGTATAAAGAAATGAGGCTTTTACGCAAGACTTTTGCACAATACTGCCTGCCCAACTTACTGTGACTATGGAAGAATATGAAAAAATTGACTTTATATATAGAACATTTATTATATATTCAGCAGTTTTTTATTAACAAATGATTTCAATCTCAGACTGTGGAAACTAACATACCCAGTCTGCACTTTGAAATTAAACTAATTCCAAATTTGTAATGATGTGATGAGTTTTTTTTTTTATTTTGTGCCTTTGAGTTCTTTTTTTAAAATAATGCTGGGCAACGATGGAAATTATTTTGAAACAATATTTCGCTCAGACATGTGAGGGGTCCGTGACATTCAGTGCAAAGCTCACTGCGTGGAGTTAAAACTTTCAGTCTTACATAACGAGCACCCCAGCAGCTTCTGTCAGACTCTAAAGGCTTACAATAACTTGATGAGGTACTGCAGTGTAGGTGGCTACAACAAAGGGCTGCGGTGGTTTGCTCTAACACACTCGATGTTGTAAGATTTCAGGCCAGTTTTTAAATGATTCAAACAACTATGGTGCAGACAAAAGCACTCGTGTACAAATGTGACAGATGCTGTTTGTTTGTGGTCATAAATAGGTCATAAATAGGATTTATGGAGACATAGGAGTTCTCATTTTGGGTTGCTCTCAGTAACATACTATACCAGCTACATAAGTGGGAGATCTGCAGACAAATTGAAAGGGCTTTTATATTTTATTTTAAAGAAAAGAAAAAAGCCTTGCCAGAGGACTTAAATCTGTCTATCTCATTCATCCCCTGCTTTCAAATGTTGAAAAGGAGGGGTAGCAGTACAAAGGGGAGCTAGTCAGAAAAACAGACCCTACTCTTAGCAGTAGGTCTCTGATGTCTTGAAAGACTTCTTTTGGATGTTCTCACAGTAACTCCTTTCCTTTATAGCTAAACAGATTTGTTTATTACCCCCAGAGACACTGATTTTCCACCACACAAATTTTCTCCTGTCATATTGAACATTTCAGCTACTTTTTATTGTGAGCACATTTTCACATCTGCTCTGTGTGCCTCCGGTTTGCTCTGGGAAAGTAGGTGTCGGTTATTAAGAACTGAGAAGCCAAGTCTTTTTTTCTTCTTCTTTTTATCTAATTATCAGTCTGCACTATAACCTAATCTACAATTCAACAGCTATTTAAACATTTTTGCACAACTGACTCTTATGAAGACAACTGTGCAAATTTAAACCGTCTAGTCTCTGACACTTCCATTTCCTGCTTCATTTATTCGTGAATATTGAAAACAAATGAATGTGTACTCATTGTGTGGTTTTTGTTTGATAATTAAAGTTACAGTTTCCCTGCGTTTTGTGTAAGAAGTACAAATAGGCAGTTGTCGTGTGTTGTTGTGGCGTCATCTTCTCATTATTCCCACTGATCCGACTGCCTCGGGCAGCAGCAGTGGGGGGATGGAAGCGAAGTGGGAAGTGGATCCGATGACTGTCTCTCATCACTCATTTTAAATCAGTCAATACAACTTCAGTCAGCACAAGTGTTGTCATCTTGTATTGAGATTTTTTTTTGCAATGCATCTAAAAAAATTATTATTTTTTAATCTTTTTGACATTCAGCATTCAGCAACATTTTACTGAGAAAAAAAAAGCCGGCGAGCAAGGCTATGCAGCTTTTTAAAGTCCCTACTTTTTCAGCTGTACTTAACAAATCAAGTATCCCTTATCGTCATACAGGCTGTGAAGGTTAGATCTACTGCAGTCCTCAGCTGATGGCTCAACTCACACCCTTCCCCACATAGAAGAAGAATTTAGTGATGCAGCCCTCCCATTTATCCACATCCAACTGGCAAATCGCATATGGTGCAAGCTATTTAAGCTGCTTTACCATGCCCATTCTTGTTGCACATCTGCAAACCACTTTGCAACCCACCTCCACCACTTTTCCTTTAATGCTCTATCTGTCCTAATCAGTGGCATATCTTGTCATGTTTGCATTCTCCGTTCTATGCTGGAGTGCTTCATGCCTCCAGCTTTCCAGACATGGAAGGGTGGGACGGTGTGCTCTCCCTGCCCCTTTGAGTTTCCACATTTGGATGGTGAACGGTAGGGAGGTCTGAGGACAGAACCCCACTGCCACATATAATTTACTGCAGTAGTAATAGCAGTCTTCTTTTGAATCTAGTGGTCCTGGCTGAAATAACCAGACTGTCAAAACACACAATAGTAATCTTCGGTAATCTTGTAACCTCAG
>JAMQGT020010458.1:0-17075 GCA_024447675.2 Pterophyllum scalare
ATACACTATCTCAAACTGAATATCTGTACAGCTGCTTAAGAATTGCCCAAAGCCTGAGCTGCTGAAACAGAATCAATCTCCAAAAATCCCACACTTGGTCACTGTACTGCCCAAAGGGCTAGTTTATCATCCTGACTGTGTTGAGATAGTTATGGAGAAGACTGAAACACCCAGAAAAAAGCAGCCAGGGGAAACTGTCAGGCTTTAAAGTAGTGACAGTTCTTTAAAACATTTTTCATCAACACTTTTTTTTATGGCTCAGTCTCTTTTATTATCATGTGTCTGTCTGTACATCCGTGCGCACACTCTCTGCACATACACGCACGGTCACACATGCTCACGTGCACGCTCCGAGCAGATGATGAAGGATGATGGTCGAGGCAGGGACAGAGCCAGTCTCTGATCTCTCCTGTAACCGCGGCAACAGAGCTCCTATTGATCCTCTGGGAGAAAGGCCAAGCATTAGCTTTCACACACACACACACATAAATACACACATGCACACGTACAGTAAAGATACAGCCCTGCACACATGCACATAGGGCATTCAATCAAACTTATTAACACAAACTTTAGACTGAGACGATTTTCTTTGTAAAACAATGTTCTTACCTATTAAACCTCCGATTGTGGATGACTCAGCCCACAGTCTCCCGGCGTGTCGGATGAGCTGTTTTGGTTAATGTCATGTTTGAGTGCACTGGCTACAAGCAGAAAAATGTGTCTTTCAAAATGGCAAATACACAAAAACTAGAATCAATACCCTTCCATCTCTTAATATTTTTATTGGTAGCACAAGCTGTATTCAAGAGTAATTTATTCCTTCCTTGATAAATTAATATTCCCACTTCCCACTGTCACTAAATGCTTGCTCATAAAGGATTGTCTGATTGTTAGGGGTTTTCTCTCTAATATTGCAGGGTCTTTACCCTACAATACTTTATGAATTAGTGCTATATAATAAATAAAACTGAAATGAATCGTAATAATGTATACTTTTAATTTGTGGTGACTATTTTTATCCTGTTTTAACGCCTAATTCTGTCATTTTCTCTTTGATTTCTTGGTTTTGTATGGTTTTGAATTCTTAAATAAACTTGGATGCTGTATTTTTTTTCCCCTCTGTCTTGGTTTGCAGATCCGACATCGCTGGTGCGAGCTTGTGGTCAAACACGCGTACACACAGGCTTACGGAGACGTGGAAAACTTTCTGATTCATGACCAAGTAAATACACACAGCTGTTAAGAATGTCTGATTCACCCTGAGAGAAAATAAACTTAAATAAATGTAGTTTTTGTGTGTGCACTCCAGGCCATGGGCGTGTATCTCTACGGGGAGCTGATGGTTCACGAGGACCCTGAGCAACAGGCTCTGGCGCGTCGCTGCCTCTCACTAGTCCGGGAAGAAATGGACCAATCGGCACGCAGAGTGGTGGAGGAGATGGTCCTCTAACAGTAGAGGTGAAATTTTATTTTCAGTTCTTAATTTCAGATGTTGTCAAACATGTTGGCCTTTATTTTTATCTAATTTTTTTAAATGATGCTGTTGTTTTGAGTATATAATGCACAATTAGACTCTCACCTTCCTCTTTTAGGTCTACTCCCCCCCCCATCGCTATTACATAATCATTTTCTCCTAAGAAGAATTTTAGTTTCATCATAATTTTAGTGGCTTTAACTGGCACAGAATGACAGGGAGTCTCCAAACAAGCCGAATAAAAAAAAATGAAAAAGTATTTTTGCTTGGGTTTATAAAATAAGATTACAAGTTAGCCGCTCAGGGCTTTATATTTGGAGCTCAAGTTGCAACAAGATGCTTTAAATAGCTCTGCGAGTTACTTGAACAATACATGGGAATAAGACCCAGTAATCTATACTTTATCTCTTGAAGTTTTTAAATATTTCTCGGTTAGAAAGCCAATATCTTTATTTCATAGTTGACCTTCTAGCCTGAAATGGAGTCTGTAAAAGAAAGCTTTGTGTTGAATTGATCCTGATTCCATCTGCCCCAGTGGACAGTCCACACTTGAGTCACTTGCTACCTTTACTGCACATTCCTTCCTGAGCTTATTGAGTGTGTACGCACGTGTGTGTTTGTACATTCAGAGTGGGGGCTTTTCCGTGGTTTCACAGCAGCGCCGTCAGGATGTGTTTGTCAGAGAAGGAATTTGTTCCTCAAACAAATGAGAGGGAAGACAGAAAAAGAGAGGGAATGGGTCAGTGAGCATTTTCTGACGGGTTCAGGATGCTCTCTACTTGATGTGGAGGGATTTTCATAGTGTTGACCCTGAAATTCCTCTTGTGTGTGTATGCATGTGTGTATGCATAACCACAACTGTCAACCACTGGGCTTTTGGATGACTCCGTACCATGAGGGGTGTATTGGTCCGACATTAAATGAAGAAGAGAGAAGAAATTATGGTTTAGAGAGAAGGAAAGAAGAGAGAGCAGAAGGGAGCACAGGTCTCTCTGTAGCTGCTGATCTTTTCATAACAGTCCTCTTGTTACTGACATTAATAATGAATAATGAGATGAGGCAATTAAATGGATCTAGGCTTGTCAATTGAAGTAAAGTAACCCAACTATACCTCAAAATGTTATTTGAGTACAGTAGTATGTTGTGAATAGGATGTTATAAAATCTTATTTGCTTTCACCTGAAATACCCTGAGGTTATAACATTACCTTTTAGCAGTGCTTTTTTAAAAAAATAAAAAATAAAAAAAAACTGAATTGAATTAAAGCTGTTATTTGGCATGCATCACTAGGCCACAAGGACACCAGTTATTATTTTGCTGCTGTTTTTAAAAAAAAAAAAACACATGAAAAGCTGAATCATAAAAGAAGCTTTCAGAGGTGAAGAAAAAAAATCATCCTTAGTGAAAATGTGTTCAGCTTTTACTCAAAAACGCAGCTTATCTGCTTTATCGGACTTGTCAGTGTGGCTACAGCTGATACAAGATGTTTTCTTAAAAGCTGGATGATCTGTGGTGGCTCCCATAGCTCGGTTGGCAAATTGTGAGATCGTGGATACAAGCAACGGAAATGAGCTTTCCTCGAATGGTGGCTGGCCTCTTCCTTAGAGATAGGATAAGGAATTCAGTCATTCAGTGGGAACTTGGAGCCACTACTCCTCCACATCGAGAACAGCCAGCTGTGGTGGTTCAGGCATCTGACTAGGATGAGTCCTGGGCGGGCATCTCCTACCAGGAGAAGGCTCAGGTACACCCAGGACGCTGGAGAGATTACATCTGTCAGCTGGCCTGGGAACGCCTCAGTGTTCCCCCTGGATGAGCTGGAGGATTTGGCTGGGGAGATATGGGTTTTTCTGATTAGGCTGCTGCCGCATTGCGACACAGACCTGAGTAAGCAGCAAAAAAATGGAAAACATAAGTAAATCTTAAAAATAATAAATGTAAATTAAATGGCAAATTTGTAAAATCATTGTTTGGACCACAAAAGCAAAGTTTTGGGATCAAAAAAATATATCTTTTAGTTTGTTTATATGTACGGAACTAAAAAAAAAAAAAAAGTTTAAACCCAAAGACAAAAGTGGAAATTTGGTACCTAGTGTTAGGGAGTGGGAGAAGCAGAAACTCTCTAACCTGGCGCTGAGCTCACATTTTAACTCTAAAGGCCCTGATTTGTCACTTAAATTTCTTCTTTTTCTTCCAAATAATATTTTGTTCAAAGGCAACAGACTTGTGCTTATTTTAAAAACCTGAGCTAGAGCAATTAAGTCAAACTGCCCTACTCAGGTCCATTATAATTTTAGAGAAGAGCAGAAACATCTTTTTCTCTACCTTGCTCCCGTGACCACATTTTTAATACTAGGAACATTTAAAAAACACATACACACAGATCTGTAGAGCAACTCTTTGGGCCACTCAGTTTTTACCCCATGCAATTCTGACTTCATAAGCTGTTTTTCTGGAGGTGTGCAGAAGGACATTTTACACAGACTTCACTGTCAGCCACAGAGAAGCAAATCATCATAACAACTTTAACTGCTGCTTGACTGACACAGGTGTCAACAGGTGTTGACAGTTGATGAGCTATGATTTACTTGGGTTTCATCATCTGATTGGCAGATCTGAATCTCTTCCCTCAGTCTTGCTCTCTGGTGGACACTTTTGATGTTTTCATTGCAAAAACTTGACTGTGTCTCAGCCAAATGGTTGAATGTGATTACAGAGCCCTTTTTGAAATGGGCTTGCACACATTTTCAGCATATTTGTGCCCGTCAGCGTTCCTGTCTGTGTTTTTGAGTCTTCACAATGGAGCATTGGAAACACAAACAGTATTTTCCAGTCAGTTCACTACTTCCAGGTCAGATCATCCTGCATATGTAAGGTACCATTCACAGTTTAGGGCTGTCTGCCTTTTTCCCACCCACACATACTGATGGACAGCAGACATCAGTGTAAAGGCCCTGACAGTGACTGACAGGAGGTATTAGGAAGACTGGTATGCTTTAAAATGTGTGGAATTTTCAAAATAAAAGCCTTCAGCCAGAGATAGGAAGTCTGTCCATCCCTCCATCTTTCCTTCCTTCTTTCCACTTATCCAGTTCAGGGTTAAAATAAAAGCTTCCAATTATTTTGGGGATATTTTCAAGATTCTTAATGTGTGTATGTGTAAATTTCTGATATTAGACGAAATAAGTAATACAATGTACAAGTATGACGCTGCTGAATTTTGGGGCCTTTTAGTAATTCAGATCCGACAAAATACACACACTGCTACACCCAGTCACATTTCTTTATGTCCCACCTTTTCATTCACACCTAAAACTCAGGTAGCTTTGTTGCTACAGTATATTGTACAGTGAGTGTAAGGTCACCAACCCCAGTCAACACCGGATGGGTCACGAGATGCTGTTAAATAGTTGTTCAGTGACTTACACGACTAAATCCTATTTTAGGCCATGACCAAGATGGGCTTTTATCTTCAGACACACACTCAGAAAGCTTTACGCATTTGTACCGGATGTGAAAGGCTTTCTCGACAAGTGCCTGGCATCTGGCTCAGTCCTGATAAATCTGACACACAAAAACGTATGTACAATACACGCATGTCCGGCGCCCATCTGTCTGCGCCCACAGATCTGTTGTCGTCATCTTTCAGTCCCTCACAGCGCCTCTCTATGGGGTCTCAGCACAAGTACAGGAGGGGAAAAAGAAAACAATAGAAGAAAACAAGCAGTTAGAGACAAATTTTCTAACTTTTACTATTGCTTCCCATTGGACTGACCCAAACAAGCCTCCATAAACATCTGTGGATCACACTGGTCAACTGAGCTAAGGTCCAGATCTCTAACCAATTAAAATGATGGATGAGCAGACCTCGTCACTGCTTTTTCATATCGCACTGTGGGGAGATGGATTTATGTTTTACTGTTCAGTTTGTGTTCCAGCTTCTTCCTTTCTTAAGTAGACCAGTCCTCCCTGTACCCTTTTACACTCTCACGCAGACCACAGTACAGTGGGATTAGGCTGAGGCGGGCTGAGAGGGTTTTAACTGAAAACAACATGTCTGTCAAGGCTCACTCCCTGCTCTGTGTTCCTAAACCCAAAAAGCACAACCCTTTAAAAGAGAAGGGTGGTCTCTCCCTGTCTTTTTTTTTTTTTAATTCTTTTTCCCCTCCCTGCTCACTCCCTCATTCTTTTCTTCCCCCTCCGGTACATGCCTCTGGAATCCCTCTTGATCCGCTTAATGAGGGGCATATCGCCAGGTTAGCCGAGCGTGGCGAATGGGAGACGAGGAGAGGGGTGACCAAGGAAATAGTGTGAGACTAGAGGAAGCGAGGTTCTACAGGTCTGAAAGAGAAAAACAAGCTGAAAGAACACAGGAAGTTATTTTTACACTATCATTCATATATATATATATATATTTATTAGTTTCAGGGCAGTTGTAGGTTAGCATGGCAGTGGAGCTGGACTTGAGGATGTAACCAGAGGAAGAAAAAAAACAGGGAGTGAAGATCTTGTTCTTTCATGTCTGGGCTGTGAGGGTTCCTGGCGTGCTGATTTGTGACTTATGATAAAATCACATTGCCAGGGATTACCACACAACCTTGACCCAGTCGGCTGCTATGGCAACCACAGCCCCTCCTATACACATACATAAACACACTCGTCCCCCCAGAAACTTGAAAAAACGAAAGAAGACATGATTATCTGAGGGTGTGTGTGTGTGTGTGTGTTTGAGGAGGTGATGATTTAGAGAAGGGGAAAAAAAAAAAAAGAAAGAATGATGAAGCTCATCTCTGTGGGGTGTTTTGTAAGAGTGCGTACACGTCGGACAGGTTTTTGTATCCTCTCTCCAGCCAGACACAGAGCTTAGCTGATTGGTGAACAGTGATTGATTCCCTCTTTGTTCACAGTGGCTAAGTTCTGCACCTGAGGAGAGCATGACCCAGACAGGGAGACAAAGAGGAGACGACAAATGGGTGTGGAAGAAAGAGAGAAAAGAAATGTGCCACAAAGTTTTTACAGTGGTGGTTAGGTGTGTATGTGTGGACAGTTGAGCCAGTTGATATTTGCCAACTTCAGTTATCCAACGTGTGTTTATACATTTTGCTCACAGCACTCCCTTCCTCTCTGTCTTCTGCTGCTGTTTTCCCGCTCATTACTTGATTGTCCTGCATCTTCTTTCACTTTTCCCTGCTTCACCTTTTTGTTTTTTAAATCTCATTTCAGTTTTTTTCTCCTTCTCCGTATCTCGCTACTTTTGCTCTCAATAGCGCTTCTCTCTTCCAGCCCCACTTGCATGTCTGGAAAAACTTTCCACTGAGACCCTCTCACTCACAAGAATTAAACACACAAGGCCCCCTCACAAATTCAAAACACTGTGCGAGATTACTAATGAGCGCCACGCTTCGTTCTTCCGCTTTGCCTGTTGTTCTTTCTCCTTCTTTCATCTTCCCTCTTTGCCCTGTACCTCCACCCCTCTGCTTCTGTCTTCTTTTAGTTGCGTAGTGTAAGAGAGAATCCTGCAGATGATGCCAGTTGCACAATTCATAGTTCCAGAGAAGGTGAGAGCTAAGTATCTCAGGAGAGAGCCTGTACTTGAGGTACTAATGAGGTCTGGGGAGACCCAAACTCTGCTTAGTGGTGCTGACAGATATTTCATAAGTCCTTGAGTGCTGGCTACCATCAGCCTCATTATCATCATCATCATCACTGGTGCAGTGTTAACCACTCTCTCATATATAAAAATGCATGGTAATGATATGAGTCAAATCAAGGCAAGCTGGACTCAAAAAAGTGGCACAAAATTGATGGATAAATGAACAGATGTAAAATAAATTGTCTATTGTGATACACTTCCTGTGCCTATAGGCAAATTCAACTTAAACCTTTTTAATAACCCTCAAAGCCTTTTTAAATCTGAAGATACCCTGAAGATCAAATGACCTTAAAACTCTTATTTTGAAATGTGCAGGGGAAGTGGGTGTGTGTGGGGGGGGGCTCACTGCCAAAGGGCTGGATGGAGGATAAACCCTGGACATCTGATCCTACCATATTTGCTTTCACCTGCAGCATTGTTTCATGTGCACACTACGTAGACTGAAGTTTTCCGTGTGAACACACTACAGAGAAACCTGCTTGGAATTAGAGTGTAACATGGATTTTAGATTTGGCATCTTGCTTTGTAAACATTTAGACATTGTGTGAATTGCATTACGCTGCCCAAACTCAGATGTGGAGATTAATACCGCTCTCATAACTGCCTGCTTGATAGGAAGTCAGCAGCCAAAGCTGAACTCAGCACAGAGCCTGGAAAGGGAGAGTGAGGATAGGCTGCAAAGCTGAGTCATTCACATTGTTTATTTACTCTGCTATAAACCGACTTTTTGGTTTTACAGGGGATTATATGAGAGACTGTTTCTTGGCTGGGTGCAGCGGCTTCCTGGAGTCCCTGTCGGCTGCTTGACACCCAGAGGGACACCTTTTTGATACGTTGTCGTCGTTTTCAGTCTTCATGTTAGATTAAGTTAACTGTGATGCAGGCTGTGGCTTCATATAGAGGGGTATCAGCATGAAATCAAATAACTGTTCGTTTAACTCATCAGTCATGTTGGGATAAAGCTGGGTAAGTTGTTTTAAAAAGGTTGACAGGGCCATCATAAAATCCCTTCTCAAAAATCATCCTTTAAGTACTTGAAGTGCCTCAGGTTTTAAACCTAAAATCACATTGGCAGCGAAAAGTCTGTCTGGGCATTCCTGACTGATACGTATTGATTTTTGATCTAATCTCAGCCTGAGGAAGCAGAGATACAGAGACCCATAAAGTAGACTGATTCTCACACATTTCCACACTGTGAAGGAAAACAAGATCGAGGCCTCAAAGATGGAACTCTTGATAGTGATTTCAAGGTCCTTCCATTATTTGAGGTCTCCCCTCCTCCAGTAGATTTAATGTGGTGATATACACTTCTATTGTTTTGTCTGAGATGGGAGAAAGAAAAACAAAACAAAACCCAAAAAAAAACAACCTGTAATCCTGTGAAACACCCACTGATAACATGAAAAACCGGAATTCTCAGCTGGGTTACTCATGTTTTGTTTCAAGCATCATGGAGAGTGCTGAGAGAAGGTTCCCGAATTAGTCAAGATAAGCTTTAATACAAAAACAATGCAAGCAGAGTGCGTGGTTTGTCGTGCAAGATTGGATTTTCCTTTGCGACGTCTTCCGACACAATGATCAATAAATCTCAGTTTACTTCACGACACATAAATAGTTAAAAATAGTTACTTTGGGACTCTTACACAACGATATCCATTTGCAGCTCCCTACCAAACAAAAAGTATCGCAGAAAAACGAGTTCCTCCAAAGTGCACTCATCAGCTCTGCAGCTGGACTACGTGCAAAGAATTAATCTGACTTTAAAGTTGAAAATTCTGGCCTGCAGAAACTTACAGTATAACCTCTGATCATATGTGGGTGTAGTGTGTGCCAGAGTTCACGTTTTAACCAGCTAATTGTAATTCAAATCTATACTGTTCTGGACCAATGGCTCCCCAATCAAAACCGTGACAGATGGCTGAAAATAAATTTTAAAACTGGTCAGTCATCTTCTTTTTTCTTTTTTTTTTAGGATGGAAGCCATGAGGACGCATTACAGCACTCTATATTCACAACGACAAAATGGCGGTCAGGAGGATAGATGTGTGAATTAGAAATGAGGGCCATGTGGAGCCTGCCATTTTTAGACCTATATTTAGGGCCTGTTAAAAGAGTAATGACCATCAAAGGCCTGTAAAAGAGAGGAATTGCCATCAGAGCCCGTATCCAAAAGGTGATTTATTACACTCTAATGGGAAGGAAATGGTGCTCTGCACATCAAAGGACAAAGCAACATTGTATAAAGAGACCGAAAATAAACTTATTCGGCCCACAACGCTCGCATATTCTTCTCCTCGTGCATGTGAAACGCGACTGATCATCTCTTCAGAATAAGTATATTTCAGGGAGAAGAGGCATTGCTTTCCATTTCAAAGTATAAGCGCTTTGAATGCTCATCACAGAAGGTAGTGGAATGTGGATTTGATGGATTTAGAATTTCAATTTTCATGATCAGACTCTCGAAGAGCTCTTGTAGCTTTTTTTTTTTTTTAAGCCAACAATGTACAATTAATTTGGGCCAGCTCCCTCCATCTAGCAGTGGCCTTGCTGACACTTGTGAAGTTTCAACCATGTGAATTGCACCATTCACCAGCTGGGAAAATCCAACAGCGTCAGCTGTTGAAATGTACTCTTTTCTCGTGGGTTTAGCAAAGTGGTTGGAACGGTGCTCGACACGCTACCTGAGTTGGAATTGCTTTTTGCCTCATTACAAAAGGAAAAAAATAATGTTGATAGCCAGCACTTGATGAGACACACAAAGAGAGAGAGAGATTTGGGCTTGGATTTCTGTGCCTACTGAGCTGATAATCAGTCCTACAGAATCACTGGCTCAGTTCAGCAGGAACAGGAATCCGGTCCACTCACCACCAAACCAGAGACAAACGCCGCTGCCAGCAGACTTATTCCACTGCTTAAACATGTCATATGAAAGAAATGAGTTATGGAATTTTCTTTTTGGGGGTTTAAAAATATGATCAGATCCATGGCAGTACCACAGCTTTCACACAGCAGGTGCATTGGATTCTGATGAAAGGCACTATATTTTTAAGAGAATGCTTTGCATAATTTTATTTAAAGGAGAATCCTTTGGGTAAAAAACTGCAGGCCTGGAATGTGTTAGTAAACCTGGCTGACTCAGTTGAGCTGCTGCAGAAACAGTTTTAACTGTCAGAAAACGTACTGCCAACAGCTGTTAATAACTGATAATACTTTGTATTCTTGTCATTGTTTTTGTTTAATATATTTAGGTTTTGAGCTTTATGCCATTGCGAGCAAACAGAATGATGTCTTGTTAGTCGACAAAACCTGCTTTTGATTCTTTGTCTGGAGTAAAACACACATTTGGTGTTTTGCCTTCGCAGCACTAAGATAACCCGTTAGAGGGTTATAAGCATCTACCAAATGTTCTGTAATGTTCCAGTGTGAACATATTCTTCATTTTCTTCCAGGTTGCTGACTACAGACAGGCGGGACAGGAGTTTGGCACGGAGGCCGTACGAGGGTCCAGCACTCACCTGCTCTTTTTGTGGGATGCTGCAGAATAGCTCGGCAGTGTGAAAACCAGAGGGCTGCATTCATCCTCTGCAACTAAGGCCAACTGGCACGATTTAGAGCACAGCAGCTCTGTTCATTCAAGTCTAAGAAATAGCTGGTGTGTGCTAGATATGTGCACCATTAGTCAGCTGGGTGATTTAATGTTGGTGTCCTCGTCAGCTGAACTGATTATCCATATTTTATTAACCGTTTGAGGTGTGAGTTATCAAAGGAGTTAAACCTAAACCTACATATGAAGAAAGTCAAAACAATTTTTTTGTGTAAATGGGGAATAGTGTGTGATGTGTCAGTTTATTTTCTTTGTTCCCTGATTGCCAAAATAGGGGATAGCAATTAATAAAAAATGACATGCAATCACTGGACACTGTTCAACTGTTCATTAATGCAAATATCCAATCAGCCAATCATATGGCAGCAACTCAATGCAATTAGGTATGCAGACACGGTCAAGACGACCTGCTGAAGTTCAAACCGAGCTTCAGAATGGGGGAAGAAAGGTAATTTAAGTGACTTTGACTGTGGCATGTTTTTTCTTGGTACCAGATGGGCTGGACTTGAGTATTTCAGAAACTGCTGATCTACTGGGAGTTTGCTGCACAGCCATCTCTAGAGTTTACAGAGAATGGTGTGAAAAAGAGAAAATATCCAGTGAGCAACAGCTCTCTGGCTGAAAACGCCTTGTTGATGCCAGAGGTCAGAGGAGAATAGCCAGACTGCTTTAGGCTGATAAGAAAGTAACAGTAACTCAAATAACCACCTGTTACAACCAAGGTATGCAGAAGAGCATCTGTGAACACAACATGTCAAACCTTGAAGCAGATGGGCTTCAGCAGGAGAAGACCATACTGGGTGCCACTTCTGTCAGCTGATAATAAGTGTGAAAGCGTCAGAATTGAAACTGAGGTTACATTTCTGACAGGTTCATCAAAAATTGGACAATAACATAACTAGATTTTATAAAGAAATAAAATACAAGTTAACACACGGCTTTTTATTCTCATGGGCTTATTAAGTGTAGATCTGTGAGCATAAAAAGGTTTGTTTTTGAATATGGACACAGTTCTGAATGACCTCAGCTCAGCGGGCAGTTTGTCCCAAAGAAAAGGACCAGAGTAACTGAAACTATTGTTGACTGTACTGCTGCTGTGGTAAAGAGACAAAAGAAATAATCAGTTTTTCACCTGTTTCAAAATGATGTCAGTGGGACATGGCAAAAAAACAAAAACAAAACAAAACAACAGGGTATTACATGGAAACAGTCAGCGCTGCACCTCCATCCATGTTTTAGAACCTGAGCTGCTGTGTTTAAGTAAGCGCCAGTTTGTGTAGGTGTGTGTGTGTAAATGTGAGTTCATGTCTGTTTAGTCTAAAGTCATGATCTGGTTCTTTGGAGTTTAGACTGGAAATTCTTTGAGGTGAGTAATGTTGGTTTTTGTTTTAACAAGTTCACTCCTGGTTGTAATGAAACAGATGACTCTCAGGGCATTCCTATATGTGTAAGTGATGAGAGAACTGCTGTGCAAATACGAATGGCAAAGCTTGTTTATGTATAATAGATTTTTTTATTTGTCATTTATGTTAAAATAATAAAAAAAAAATGTAAATCTATGTATGCCTTTTCTTTAAGAGACAAAACAGAAACATGCTACACATGCCTGTTATACTGATTTTATATGTAAAATACAAATATGGCAACTCAATTTGCCGTATCAGAGAGTCTTATTATAGCCAGGCTGACCCGTACCACCTGGAGGAGACCTGCTGTGGCAGAGCTACACCTGGAGGCAAGCTCAGCGTGGCGGGAACTTCTTGTGGCCTTCTGTCCCACTGTGAGATGAAGAGGATAAGAAGAAGACGACACTTAGAACAATGTGTAGAACAATGTGTTTCATAACAAGTTCCTTTAATTCATTAATACAATATAGTGTATATGTTTTGTTTCACAAACCCAGAGCATAAAAATATAGCTCTGATTATCGGTAACATCAAGAATCCTGAAAAAATAGAAATACAGGTAAATGTATACTTATTTGTTTACATTCAACTCCAGCAGTAGTCAGCTAGTAGTAATAATTAGTGTCATGTAAAGGCTTAAGCAGCGCACGCTTCCAGTTCTGAATCAAATGTGACCTATTACAGTCCGTGAGCTTTACAAGCAGTACAGCTATTTAAAATGTACATAGAGATATATCTGTGTGAGTGACATTAATCATTTACATTTATCATATACTCGGCACTGTTAAAACGTGTGTTTCAAGCCAGAAACAGTAATTACACAAAGACAACTGGCATTTGGCTTTGCTCCTCTCAAACCTACATCTTACAGTCAGCTTGTGTAGCATGAAGGATTTATATTATGAGGCAATTATATGAGTGGGAGGACTGACACGTACGCGCTGCTGCTGCTTTGCAGCGTAATCTGTCACACCAAGTGTCCTTGTGGGCCTTGCACTTGTGTTTTGTGTGCGTATGTCTAATTGTGACCTCGCTCTGTTGTTTTGACACAGTCCTGTCATTGTTCCACTGCATACCAACAACAGAGCATGGCTATTTGTTATTCTGCAAATGAGCTAAAGATCCTGGGATGAGCTCACTGCTGTGTGGTTTTGTATAATGTTGTATGTAAGTATGCGTGTGTGTGTGTGTGTGTGCTCAGTGCTCACCGTGGGCCTCGCTCTGAATGCGTTTGTGTTATTGTGTTTTGAAGTTCTTTGATCCTGAGATGAACTGTGTCGCTTGATAAACAGCTTCCTTCGTTTAGTCTGAGCTCCAGTGAGCTGAGAACACATGCTGCTTCATCAAGCAGACCAGACTGATCCACCACCTGGACTGACACACACGCGCGCACACACACACACACACACACAAAAAAAGTCATTGCCTGTGACTGGGCCAAAAGTTGTCACCAGAAAAAGCAAATCCTCTCTCACAGGCATCATCAAAATGAAAGCTGACTTAATATTTATGACACCAGATAATTCCTGATATTGGAACGTGTAGAAAAAGTTTGTGTATTCCCTATAATATCCACACCTAAATTAGAATGCATATTACATCTAAAAATTTCATGTATATGGAATGAGAGACAAAAAAATTACTAAAATAACATTTTAGCTAAGCAACAACATGAAGGTGTACTTGTCCAAAGTGTGTGTATCGTCACTTTTCCCCCCAAAACTTTGCACTTTTAAAGCATAATTCAGACGGCAGGAATTTTCTACACCTAAATGGAGCATTTTACATATATCACAGGCTTTAAAGAAATGTGTGTTTCTAGTGGACTTGCTACAGGAGTGACTTTGTCGACACAGAATCAAAAAATACTCTACCGTGGCTGCATTTGCATTTCCACATCTCAAAGTGATGTTCTACCCACTTCCACTTTCACTGTGTTGTGCTGCAATTCGGATAATTTACAACTCATGTTCTCCCTCAGATGCTTCGGGACATTACAACAGAAAATCTGGACTGACAAGTGTCATCTAGTAGAGTTCACGGTGCCTGACCTGATGTGCCACTTTCTTCCTTGGACACTGTGGAGCCTTCCACTGATTCCTGAGACCAAATAATAATCACCAACAATAATCTTGGAGATGGAAGTTGAGCCAGTTTGACCCAGGACTTGATGTGTGCTCTCTGCACAAGTTTGAGTGGTCAGCTTTTTTGAAAAATAGTAGAGGGGCTAAAAGCACACAACTTTGAGGGGAAATTGGCCAAGTTATAATTATGTACATTTCCTGATTTTTACAGATGGATTTGTAGAACATTCCGATCAAACTTTTGACACTGCATGAAAAGAGGAATGGCGTGATTAGCATCGTTCTCTATAAAATGGACCTTTTGATGCTATTTTATTGTTCTTTGTTCACAGCTTGCATCCAAGGTCCAGAGGACATTCAAGTGTAAAATACTTATAAACTATTTCACAGCATAATGTACAGTGAGTCACTGTGTGCTTTGCTTTTAATAACTGGATGTGTGGAACAAGAATCTGGAAATGACAGAAGAGAAGAAAAACTGTTTTCTCACCATCTGTAAAATCTCTGTTGAGCCACTCAGTGGTAGCTGGCAGAAAACGGCAACATTAACTAAAAGGCTGGCAGTCAATAATGGAGCAAGTGATTGCTGTTCAGGTTGTGGTGAAACCAGCGTGACCAGTGACTGCAGACGGTCACCAGGGAGAGGATGAGCTGCGACCAAGAAAGAGCGTATATGTCCTTCCATGCTTCTTTGGCCCGCGCCTGGTGACAAAAAGAGCATGTAGAATTTAAACCAAGTCTGATTTTAAATGGGGCATTTCTTTAAATATCTTTTGTGCAAAAAACAAACAAACAAAAAAAAAAAAACAATAAGCAGACAGCTAATTCACAAATGACACAAGAAGACAACCCAACTGAGAAGAACGTACAACTGTATTAGAGACGATGATGGAGTCTCTGAGGGTTATGATGGGAGGCGGACAAACAGGAGACAGAAAGACAAAACTCAGGCAAGCTGGACAGACACTCACTGAGGAATCAATACTACATCACCCTTTTCACCCAGCCTTCTCATCTCCCTCTCTCCCTCTTCACTGCTGTATCGCTCTCTCCCTCTCAGTTAGGAGTCATCCATAATTTATTCATTAATGTGTTATTCCTCCCCTTGCTCCCCCCCTCCACAACAATACACCTGCAGATAACAGGGAAGCACCAGTGTTGGTAAAAGAAGAGAAATAATTACACTGAAAGAGTAAATTGGTTTTCAAATGAAGCTTAAGTTTATTTAAGAAGGTTCAAGTTCATCTTCTTAGTTTCACATCGATCAGTTCAATACCTACTGAGCCATTATAGTCGGTACATAATTAGATAAAGAAAATTAGTTATGTTTAAAAAAAAAATTTCTCACCAACTGTGAAGCTCTGTGGTGCCACCTGTTGGTGGGGTGGTGGTAGAAGGTCAGCAGCCACAAAAGGGGACCACTATCTTCAGGCCCTGATGTGACCAGCAGCTGGACAGCCACCTGCACCCAGTGGGCACACTGAACCAGCAGGAACCAGGCCTCGAACATGTTGTGGTGCCCCCTGCAGGGCATTAGAAGAAGTAGCACTTAAAATGAAGACTTCCAAAACACCTGGTCCCAATGAGTATGATGTGATGGATTTTTCTAAAAAGACTAATGACAGTGTACCACATCAGAGAATGTAATTATATGAACACATGCCTCATGGGCAACAGTTTTAAAAAAAACAACATAAAATTGAATAGCAAACACCATCAATTATATTAAATGATTAGTTGGTAGGATTTAGGGGGAATTACGAGCTTAAAAGGAATATAGAATTCACAATTATGTTTTCATTAGTGTACAATCACCTGTAAGTAGAAATCATTGTGTGTGTGTGTGTGGTTTTTTTTAAAGCTAAAACAAATACTCTTCCATCAAGTACGCCATGTTGTGCTACAGGAGTCCAGAGTGGACAAAGCAGGCATTGGCTCTAGAGAGAAGCTTCCCGGGTAGCTTAGACTCACTCTTGGAAAGGGACGGGTGACAGAAGAGTATTTAGCTGTTTGAAACCTGCAACCTCACTGTAAGATACCAATAAATCTACATTCTAGTCCTTTATACTAAAACTTCATGCTTGCCTGTGTCAACTTTACTTTGTATTTGCAGAAGTTTCAGATGCATCTTGTG
This sequence comes from Pterophyllum scalare, assembly GCA_024447675.2. Taxonomy (NCBI): domain Eukaryota; kingdom Metazoa; phylum Chordata; class Actinopteri; order Cichliformes; family Cichlidae; genus Pterophyllum; species Pterophyllum scalare. The sequence continues at coordinate 16,359 of JAMQGT020010458.1, forward strand.
AAATATGTGGATTTAGCTTCTTATTAGACTATTCAATAATTATTACATGATAGTTATGACATGAATGACAACTAAGTAAAAAAAAGAAAAAATAAGGCTACAGGACATGGCTGAGAACCAAGTAGAGTTTGTAAGGTGTTTGTCAAAAGTTTCTAATGGGGTATGCAAACAAGGCATTACAATTTCAGTGCTATAAACAGGTTTTAATATCTATAAACTAAGGTAATTTGGGTGGTCTGATTCAGTCTGTTAATGGCCTGGCACTTAATCTATCCTAGTCTCAGTTTTTCCAAGGTATTTGAGAAAATATGCAGAGTTTTCCCCAGCTACTGGTGGAAAATACAACTGACGACTGTCAGCCCAGCAATTTACACCCAAATTTCTGTCCAAACGTTGAAAATAAAAAAAAGTCTATAAAGAGGAGGAGGTGTTTTTTTTTTTTAAAATACATTTTGTCAAACTGAGATGGCAACTTAGCAGAATTACACTAACGCAATCTGGTGTTCAGTGTGGAGCAGAAAAAAAAACCCTCTGACAGCAGGCTGTCTACTGATTCATTAGGACTTTATGAATGAACCACAACTGAGTTGCTGCCAGTGAAATTAGCCCACCCCCACTGACAGGATCAATGGAGGATCAAAGCGACATTAAGCTTTTGATGCAGATCTAACTCAGAATTATACAGAATCTCATTGTCTGATCCAGTGATGAGCATCA
>JAMQGT020010459.1:0-61133 GCA_024447675.2 Pterophyllum scalare
CTTCCTAGAGGTGAGAAATGGCAAATATCCCAACTTTCCTAAAGTTGATCTAATAAAAAATCAAAGTTAGCCATTTCACTTTAAAGGTATGGTTTTGTGTCTGTGCGTCCATATCACTCAGACCTACTGACTGACCTTACCTCCTCTATAAGGGGGGCTCAAATGCAGCCATCCTGCTGAACCAAAAACACTGAGATTGTTGTTTTCTTTCTCATGTTTGCTACTGTTTACAGTTTCACCAGGTCTGTGCATTGACTCTAGTGTAAAATGCTATTGAGTGTACACTGGACGTCATCATCACAGTTTCTCCTCTCTTGTTTTGTGTTACCAAATGTTATAGATTCGCGATGGCCTTCTATCTGAAGACCCAGTTCTAGGAAAATACTGCAGTACTGCATCTCCACCCCCCTTACAGACCACTGGCCCGACTGCATGGATTCACTTCCACTCTGACTTCTCTGTCTCTGACCGAGGTTTCCACATTACATACACAACATCACCAAGTAAGAAACCGATCATACTAAGTAACGTAATAAACACTGTAAAATATGCAGTATATTAATCAGTAATCATGATGCAGCTATATCACATAACATTTACTCAAAGCTTTTTATTTTTTTATTAATCTTTATTAATCTTGTGACCAAAGGACTGGAAAATTAATCATTAATTGATTATTTTAATTTGTCTTCCATCATTGAAGTAATATATGATTAAGTGCTGTTAATTGTCCTGATGTTGTTTCTTGGCTTCTTAGTTCAACATTTTTATCTCTTTGTTCACACTCTGAAGTGCCCACATCATGGCCATCAATAGGCTCTAAATTATATTCTGGAAATCTACTGGACTATAGAGATGTACAGTTTTAACATGTAAAAACACATTTTATTAGTACACTGCTGGAAGACCTTTGTGTCACTTTTGTCTGTTTGCTCTGATTGGTCACTTGGCACAACTTTGTCTACCTCACATCCGTGTCAAATTTACGATAACAACGTAACCCAAAATGACTTTGAAAAGAAGTAGTAGTACCTGGAACAAAGGCAGAAAAGCCTCAGCTGAGCAGGGAATTTGAACTAAAAGTTTTCCTTCTGTGGGGTAACAGTTCACTACAGTGCTATACCGTGTTCTGTCAAACTTGTGTTAACTGCTTTATTGTATACTGCATTGTCGTTGCTGGACCAGCTGTATTGCCTTCCTCTTACATGATCTCGTTCAGAGGGTTGTGATTTCTTTGGTGATCCAGAACATTAACACAGAAACTGATGTCTGTCAGTCCATACGTGTCCACTTTAACGGGCATGAAAAATATGTCCCAGATGTTGCACTCAATGCAGTCTTGCTCTCCTCTCACCAAACTCTCGAAGTGTAGATGGTGGTAGGTTGGTTCATGATCATGGGTTTATACCTGTGCTAAAAGTGGGCCAAATTTTGTGTTTCTGACTTGTTGCTGGGAGCCAGACCTATAAAGGTAGAACCATTACACCTTTGACCGGAGGTTTCTGGTTTGTACCTCATGGAGACCAATTCTGAATCTCTGGTAACAATTTTGTACCTTAATGTAACAGTAAAAAACTTTTTCAAAAAAAGTGCAAAATTGGGTGTAGGAATACTCATGAATTTATTTAAAATATTTTCATCATTCATTCATACACTTGGAAATGGAGTAGCATTTATATGTCATTTTTTTAAGTCTTCCTGCCTAATCTGTCTCACGTCTCCACCTGTATCCAGAATCACCATCATTGCTATTGATATACAAGACAGAGAGAATGAAACTTTTGTGAATGTATTAAATGCTTTTAATTTAACTTCAATAAACAGAGAAACAATAAACCTTAAAATCTAAGAGAAAATTTTATATTCTAATTAATTTGGCCAAACACAAACTGTCTCCTGATATTGATCCCTAACATCTAGAAGAAACTGGAACTGTGTCCTTTTTATTGCTTGCTAACACCTTGGCCCTTGAGCTAGCATTGGACATGCTCATATGGGATGTTGACTGTTTTTCTATTAGTGTAAAAGTACTTTTATAAGCCATAGAAAACATATTTGTTATTATTCATTTATTACTTGCAGTAATATAGTATAGTATTCTTGACTGTACTATGGTCTCATACTGCCATCTTGTGTCCTTTATGCTGTAGTCTTGGTCGAGTAAGTGTACTGCTCCTTTTAATTATTTTTTTTATTTTACATGGTCAAAAGTATTTACTATTTATCTTCAAGGGTCATTTCACTTTATGCTGAGATGCAGTTATAGATAAGAATGGAAAAATAACTAAACTCTGATATCATTCAGAAAGACACGTTTTAGTGTACAGAGAGGATAAAAAGCTCTAGACTGGGAAATATTCTGACAGTTATGCTTATTAGTAGCTTTAACAGGCATTATTCACATGGGTTTGTTGCTCTTTAGATTCGTATTGCATTTGTTAGATTCACCTCATTGTCAGTGTGCACACAAGGCACACAACGAAATGATCGTTCCAGATCACTTATCCAGAGACCAGCATCTGCGGTCATGCAGCCAGAGACCGGCGCTACCATTACCTCACCAATGTGATTTAAGTGTCTTGCCCAAGGACACAACACAGCACAGGGACAGGGGCTCGAACCGGCAACCCACTGCGCCACTGCCACTATATATGCTATATATGCTATCCTTCATGGAGCGCTTTCAGACAAAAAAATAAAGAAACAAAGAAACAAAAACAACTCAATAAATAATGTTGATTTTCCTTTATTTTCTGTGTACCCTGAAAAACTTTACATTACATTACATATTTTGCTATTTCTGCAAACTGTACATAGTTACTGAGATTAAAAAAATGCTCTAATTCTCAGTTAAGTTTCCTATGTTTTGTCTTAGGTGACCCTGGTTGTGGTGGGACATTCACGGACAGTGAGGGCATCATCATTTCCCCCAACTGGCCCAACAACTATAATCACAACCGCCAGTGCATCTATTTGATCAGGTTGCCAGAAGGTGAGCAGGTGGCCCTCAACTTCACGAACATGGATCTGGAGAGTCACAGCAGCTGTACTTTTGACTATGTGGAGGTAAGACAAGTTTATGTCAACCAGACAAATATCTTACAAGTTCATATGGACTCTGTATCTGTCATATACCGCTGCGGTTGGCAGGAGTGAGAACCTCAAAGCAGACACCAGGGACACGGGAGTAACTCAAAACACAGCTTTAATGCTGGAGACTGGGTTCCAAAAATACACAACGGAAGCAACCTTAAACAGACTGATGGATGGGCTGAAAAACTGAAGACCGCAGGACGAGCACCAATGACAATGACGTGACAAAGACTGACTGGAACACAGACTATATAAACACACTAGGTAATGAAGGGATGAGGAACACCTGGGAGGGAGACACAGGAAGGAAAACTAAAGACACTGCACTAGAAACCAGACACTACCAAAATAAAACAGGAAATAGATGTAAGAACTAATACCAAGTACAAACTGGAAAACATAACAGGAGCTTACTGAAAACAGAAACTAAAAGAACTAAGCACAAAATACTGAGCACATGGTCCAGGACCATGACCGTATCAGTCCATAGACCATCAGTCTGGGTTTGGTACAGGTTGGTACAGTGATGATGGATGGATAGATGCTTGCCAGTTTTTTTGTCAGATTAACACTGCTTCATTCCAGCTTCCATCCTTTTGTTTTACCTCCTTTTCAGGTTCGTGATGGGAGAATGGAGACTGATCCTCTGATAGGGAAGTACTGTGGAAGTTCCCTGCCAGGTCCCATTTCCTCATCGTCTAACTTCCTCTGGATTCGCTTCAAATCTGACAGCTCAGTCAGTCGAGCTGGATTTCGGGCTGTCTACACAGTTGGTGAGACTTGTAAAACAAATATTTGTTGTGTAATGTTTTCTACAATGTCTTCAATTTGATCATGGAGTTTGTGCCATTTTTATTTATCAGTATTCACAAGTTCTTTGCATAAACATTAGAGAAACATGGGAACATGAGAAAACATGTGGACCAAATCAGAAGTGAAAGGAGAGAGCAATCAGTATCATTATTGTGAAATTTTAGGCTAAAACTCCCAAGGGTGAGTCTCAGATCTAAAAGGGGATACTGAGTATATCCTCTTCGGTGTTTCTTTCATATGATTTCTTTGCAGGAAACGGGAGGCACAGATCCAGGGAAAGATTTGATTCAGTAGCCCAAGCAATGTTCTTTCCATTTGCCACTGACCAACCTTTACCTTTCCCTCTCCCCAGCTTGTGGAGGTACTTTATCTGGAAGTGGGCAGTTTCACTCTCCCTACCACCCAAATGCCTATCCCCATAACAAGGTTTGTGAGTGGGTCATTAACCAGCCAGAGGGTTATGTGGTCACCCTTAACTTCCTGTCATTTGACATAGAGGGAGCCTCCTGTCAGTATGATTTTATTGAGGTAAGTTCATTTAAAAGCAGGTCACACAATTAGACTTCTTTACTGTACTCCAAATACAAAATGCACCAATATGAAGCATACAGAATCTCAGCTACTATTGTCTACTTCTTCCTCTGTTGTTTTTCATCTTCTTCTCCTTTTGTTGTTGTTGTTTTTATTATTATGCGTATTCTTACTAGTCCATGGTAATAATAGCAAAGGAATAAGTCGTGGGCAATAAAAAGTGATAGATGAGTAATATTATTCACATCAGCAGATACTGCACACAGCCTTCCTTTTATTTACTTACTTTTTATGTGATTTAACTCGTCATCGTAGATGTTTCTGCTACTATCTGTTGCCCTAATGCCCTAAAAATAATGAAATTAACCTCAAGATCCTTGCGGAAGTGACACAAGTAGGACCAGAATGAACCATCACACACTCAACAAAACCATCAAAAACAAGACCAACAAAAACAAAGCAAGAGGAAACAGTCAGTGGCTAAAATGCAACCACCTAAGAAGTTAATCCAGCTGTGGAGGTCACATGACCCAGTGACAGCCTACCCTAACTCTTCAGAAAGCCTGTCATTGCTGTTGCTTCATATGTGGCACAGATGTTCCTGTACGCGAGCCCAGCCGCTTGGTTGTGCCTCTCAGGGTATGCAATCCCAGCTTGCATCTTACAGCTTGCAAGCTTTGTGGTGGATAGTCTCCAGGACACCTTTGCACAGTCTGTATCTTGGGTCCTGTCAGCTGTGGTAGACACCCTTCCCTTATGTGATCTGGTGTTTAGTGCTGTACTTGTGCTGTCATGATCAGAACTTCTGTTCTGTCCTTTAAGCCGGCCTTTTCTAGCAGTGATAGGATTTTTTGATGTCAGCTGCTTCCTCTGTCTGTTGACAGTACCTCACATGCAGAGGCTTGGTTGTCCAATGATAGTCCCTCTTTCTGTTCCTCATCACCATCTGTCTTCAGCTGCTTGGAGCAGCTCATCTTAGGGGGCCGTCTCCCTGGTGTATTTGTGGATGCTTCCTGTTTCATTCTGGATTGTGATTCTGACACTCATTAATCCTCAACCACACCCCCGTTTTCCATTGCTCATAGAGCCTCAGGGTGCTGGACTTCAGGTGGAGACCTCTGTGCATTGAGAGATGTTTTGATGTCTTGACATCAGTGGCACCTATGTCCTTCTGTGGCCAGCTTATTATTCCAGCCGGAATTTGCTGTCCAGGCGTCTTCTCCATAGGGAGTTTCCTCTGCATGCATATTTGATCTTATACCCATGTGCTTCTAGGATTACTGTGGCTGTAGTGTATATGAGCTCACTGGATACTGGTAGTGTTCACATACGTAAGCATCTACCCTGACTGGACTGTATCAGTGAGCCGAGGAAGCCCCCAGGGGAGGGCAGGGGTCCTCTCGGTTGGGTGGCTACTTTGTGTTTGGTCATAATCTTTACCCTACTGTTCCCGCTGTGCTGCACCCTCTGGATCTCTAGCTTCAATAGTAGCTGTCTTCTATATTCTTCTGAATTTCCAGGTGCTTCTTTGTCAGTGTGGATTCTAATTCCTACTCATCCATAGTTCCCACATGCATAACCTCTTACTAACTGGTGAAGTGGATAACACTGATCATCTCTTCATAAAGGCACCTGTTAGTGGGTGGGAAATATTAAGCAGCAAGTGACCATTTTGTCTTCAAAATAGATGTGTCGATTGAGTTTGACAAGGGCCAAATTCTGATGGCTAGATAACTGGGTCAGAGCAGCTGTTGTGGGGTGTTCCTGGTCTGCAATGGTCAGTATCTGTCTATCCAGGGAAGGAACAGTGGTGAACCAGTGACAGTGTCATGAGTGGACACTGATGCATGTGTGGAGAGTTTGTCTGTCACTCCTACCACATACCTCATCGCCATCTTGCTGTCCTCATACATGTCCTGCACCAGCCTCGCATACTTTTCTACCACTCCTGACCTCATGCAGTGCCACAGTTCCTCTCTTGGCACCATACCATGTCCTTTCTCTAGTTCCACAAAACTCTTCTGAGCTTCCCTGTACACCATAATCAATGCTCTCAAAGCAAACATCACCTCTGTAGTGCTCTTTCTTGGCATGCAGGTGAAAAAGTGTGCTACTGTTGGCTGAAAACAAAGGAAGAAGAGAGGGGGAAGGTGTATTCGGAGGCAGCAAGACAGAAAGAAAGACATTGATATGTTTGGTTAGATATACTTGAATAATGACACATGGTGGCATGGTTTTATAGTTTAATATTTCACCAGCAAATGTACAAATGCTTTTGCATGTGCAGTATTCATGCTTGAATAGATGGGTGGGCCTGAAAGAGTGGCAGTAGATCAGTTTTAGTGGCACATGTTTTCTCTTTTTTCTAGGTCAGGGATGGAGCCACATCAAGCTCTCCTCTGCTGGGGACATTTTGTGGTGCTGAGATTCCCCCCAGGCTCCAGTCTACTCAGAGATCTATGTATATTAAGTTCAAGACCGACTCCTCTGTCAGCAACCACGGCTTTGAAGCAGTCTACGACTCTGCTATAGAGGGTGAGAGAAGTATCTGTTATGAAAGACTTTTGATTGACTACACTCGTAAGTTTGAAAAATCTCTATATCACCACATGATGGTAATTTTCAAAATACTGTTTTTTTGTCTCTTATATGGTTTTGTGTTCTCTGTCTTCCTTATACAGTACCAGTCAAAAGTTTTGGCTGTTTAAAAAAACTTGGCTGGATGTTTAAAACTAAAATTCAAGTCTTTGTTTGCCTGGATGAAAATTTCTACCTTTTTGGTTTCTCATTAGACTGTGGGTAGTTATGACTGTCCTATGCATCTTACCATTACAAAAGCAAAGAAAAGAAATACACAATAACGGTCTCAGCTGATTTTAAGTAAACACAGATACAGACAATACTGTGGAAATTTTATAACCAGGTAAATTCAAAAAGAAAACAAGGCATAATACTTTAAATATTTACAAGGCTATTAAGTGGGCATGGGAGCAGTGATTGTTTTGTAGTTCATACAGTAAGCTCATGAATTTATTTAAATCTAGATTAGTGTATATTATAATTGAGTCTGTAAGAGTAAACTACTGCGAACCAATGTCAGATTAAAGTGTGTCAGTCAGAGATTAGCAGATAATTGATAGACTGACTTTTGTACAGCATTTGTGTTTTAATACAGTCTGATATTTAGTAAAGGCCAGCAGCATCCTTTACAAATGTGATGAAGGGACAGCAGGGTAATTATTGTGGCTCTTTTTTTTTTTTTAACTTGTATGCAAAGACTAATGCTTTTTACATTCCCATTGTTTAAGTGCTTTGTTTAAGCTACTTTCAAGCTTTTTAAAAGTCTGTTGATGTCTAATGTACATTTTTCCATATGCCAGGCTGTGGTGACACTTTGACCAGTCCATCTGGCACCATTACAAGTCCCGGTCACCCCAGCAGCTATCCCCATGGTGCCAATTGTACCTGGTACATCAGTGTTAGCCCAGGCAACCTGATTCGGCTAACATTTGAATCATTCAACTTGGAGTATCATGCTAACTGTAACTTTGATTATCTGGAGGTCTATGACAATGGCACTGTGCAGACTGGAAACAAGATCGGCAGGTACACATGGAGTACATATGCAAGCAAGTGTACCGGGAGAGGGGTGTGTGTGTGTGTGTGTGTGTGTGCGTGTGTGTGTGTGTGTGTGTGTGTGTGTGTGTGTGTGTGTGTGTGTGTGTGTGTGTGTGTGTGTGTGTGTGTGTGTGTGTGTGTAGGTGTGAGTGTGAGTGTGAAATTATGCAAGCCAGTGGGAATATACCCCTGACTTAATTTTTTGGAAATTTTTTCTTGGCATCAAATTCAAAATGAGGATGTATTTAAAAAACAAACAAAAAAGAAACAATTCTCAGTTTCAACATTTAACATGTTGTCTTTGAAAGAAGTTTAATTTGAATGGATGCTTTAAATGATTTGTAAATCCTTTCGTTTTTATTTACATTTTACACATTGGTGTACATGTCATCATTGATAATGCAGCTACACTGTTGGGTTGTTTAGCTGTTTCTGGTTCAAAACTTTTTCAAAAGTTTGTAAAGAATAACTTGTTTACTTTACTACAATTTGTTTTTGGATGGGTGGATAGATTATTGTTATTGCTGTCTGTAGAATGATGAAAACAAATCTACTTTTATTCATTTAAAATAAATTTACAATGCAATAGGTGTGCACCAAGTGAAGGTTTCAATACTTTTTAAGGTAATATATATAGTATATGGTCCATGTATTAATCTCTGTATGTGTGGCACTTTGTATATGCAGGTACTGTGGTCGTTCGGTGCCTCCATCCATCACGAGCACTGACAACCAACTGACCCTGCTATTTGTGTCTGACTCCAGTTTAAACACAGAAGGATTCTCTGCCAGTTATGTCTCCATCAATGCCAGCACAGGTACACAGTATTTTGGACCCACAGTCTCTTTGAGAGTTATGGTGGATATACACTACATGGACAAAAGTATCATGCCACACCTCTTAATCTTTGAATTCAGGTGTTTTCAGTCCCATTTCTACAGGTGTATAAAATCAAATACCTAGCCATGCAGTATGCCTTTATAAACATCATCATACAGAAACATATGATGAACCACTGAAAAACAAAAGATCAGTTTTAGAATTTGATCAAGAAAGCTATATTTTAAGTAAACATAGGCTTTGTTCCATGCTGTGCTTTTTGTGATGCAAAGATATCCTTATTTTAATGTATGTTTTTGGTTTATGTTAAAATCATAGTTAAATCCAAAGCATATGTTTCAGAGAATTATGTAATCTACACATTTTGCTTAAAATTGTTTTAAATAAAAGAACATAGTACTCAGATTACAAGATTATTATTATTTTTTCACTTTTCTCTCTCAACAGACTGTGGCATGACCTTCACCACCCCTACAGGGTCCTTCAGTTCACCTAACTACCCACAAAACTACCCCAATGCTAGAGACTGCATCTTTAAGATAATTGTGGAGGTCAATATGCAGATTATGTTGAATTTCACTGATTTTGAGCTGGAGGGGTTGGTACCTTCTTGCAGTTTTGACTTTGTGGAGATCAGGTAAGAAAAAAATTAATGAAGTTTTTTTTTTGTTTTTTTGGCAAAGAGGAACCATATAGAGGAGCTGCACCTGTCTTTCTTTTATTCAGACCACTGACACGTTGAACTGCCACTGTCTTTTTTAGGGATGGTGGCTTTGAGACGTCTCCCTTGATTGGTAAGTTCTGTGCCAATCAGGGACCTCCACTTCTGGTGTCACACAGCAACCGCTTGTGGATCAGATTCCATTCTGATACCTCACTCACTTATCGTGGATTCTCTGCTCACTGGGATGGAACACAAACTGGTGAGGTTAATATTAATGTAATAATAACACAGTTTAGTTAGTTTTTCACAATTTCAGCTAGAGAAAAAGAATGGAACACAAACCGACCTGTTGCTGCTTGGCCACCAACTGCTTGAATCTGGATTCTTTGTCAGGACGTCTGTTAAAAATCTGTAAGCTATCTCTCATTACAAGAGCACATGTGAAAGGGCAGCAGGCATTTGAAAGCACAAAAATTGAACAAGTACAAATACCTGAGTGAATTTGACTCTAATGACAACAACAACTGGGTGAGAGCATTTCCAAAACTGTAGGTATTACTGTTCCCAGTATATAGTGCTTCATGCCTACATAAAGTTGTGCTGCTTGGGTCGTTGGGCCTTGTGTTTGATATTGACTTGCACCACCTGCTTGAAGTTTAACTGCCCCCCCCCCAAAAAAAATCTCAGAATTCCAAGTTAGTAATTGTGCAAGTATTCCCTTAATTTTGGAGAATTTCAGAGCAGTATATTTCAGCTGTAAGACACACCAGTTTTTGCTGAGCAGTGTTCATGTATGCTTTAAAAAACTTTGAATCTCTATGTTTGCAAATATATATTTTAATAATCTGAGAAAAATTAGATCATCTGAATTTACAGACTAGCTTGCAAAATGTCAGTAGGCATAGATCAACGCACTGTATGTGTGTGTCACTGTGTGAATGAGACTTGAAGTCAAAAGCACTTTGAGTGCTCAAATTGAGTAGAAAGGTGATGTATGAGTAAAAGTCTACTTACCATAAATCAGTAAAACTATGCATACAAGAAAGTGTACATATATTTGTACGGATGAACAGGAACACTGAAAGAAACCTGTCCACTGTGTAAGTTTCTGCTTACTGGTTGAAGCTTATGAGGAACCTGTCTGGCTGTACTTGTTATCTATGACTTAAGCCAGCTGACCATTTGACCATTTCTGATGTTTCCCAAGAACTTATTTTATGCCTTTAATAATAACAAAAAATCTATATCTGTACAACACTCTGTATTTACTGCACAACAATTACAATATATAGAAAGCAGCACTTTTAAATTTTATGTTTTAATGTAACAGTAAAATGTATAAAATTAAATAAATAAAAATGAGAAAGTCACGTTCTGTTAAGTTTGTATATTGTCATTTCCTGTTTTTTCTCTCTCATTTCAAACATTTGGCTTCATCCTTCATTCCAAGGCTGTGGAGGGATGCTGACAACTCACGTCTGGAGCATTCTCCTCCCCTAACTACCCACTACCCTACCACCCAAATGCTGAGTGCTACTGGAACATTAGGACCAACCAGGGCAGCAAACTCCTGCTCTCTTCTCTGATTTCCACCTGGAGTCCACCTCCACCTGTTCTTATGATTATTTGGCTGTGAGTAATGTACTTCTAAATCATATTTTCTCTCACCTGTGTGTATTTGAAGAATTTCAGACAGGATTGCATCCCAGGACAAAAACAACATTAGTGAAAGTTACAAATAATCTCTTTATGGCCTCTGACAGTGGACTCATCTCTGTCTTCTCCTGCTAGACCTCAGTGCAGCGTTCAATACTGTTGACCACAATATTTTTCTACTGAGTTTTGAACATAGCATTGGTATTAAAGGAACTGCACTGCAGTGGTCTGACTCATATCTATGTGAAAGATTCCAATTTGTGCATGTAAATGGGGAGCCGTCGCACACACATATAAGTTAGTCACAGATTTCCATGATGGGAACAGTAAATTTTCAACAATTTACATGCTCCTCTTAGGCAATATTATTAGAAAACAAACTCTGTAACTCCACCGTTAATAGGTGACACTATGGTTCACCATATTATAAATGACTACAAATACAAATTTATCTTTTTTGTTTAAATTCTTTAAAAATTATTAGAGTGTTCATTCTTTCAGTATGTAACAACTGAAATTTCCCCTCTGGGATCAGTGAAGTATTTCTGATTCTGATTCTGAAAAAATATGTAGGCCTGCCTTCATTTCATTTGTGCAGTATTGCTAAAATTTAAAAGCATCCTGTCTCAGAGTGAATGCTGAAAACCTAGTTCATGCATGTATTACCTCTAGATTGGGACGATTATAATTCCTTACCATCAGTTTGTTCTAAAAGCTCCCTGAAAAGCCTTTATTTGATCCTGATCATTGTAGTGAGAGTACTAAGTGAGCCTGAGATGACCATATTTCTCCCATATTACCTTTTCATTATTGGCACTCTTTTAAATTCAGAATTGAATTTAAAATCCTCCAGCCTTCAGCTGTCAGGCCGTGCTACCATGGAACCAGCTCCCAGTTTGGATCTGGCAGACAGACATTCTCTCTACTTTTAGGATTATGCTTAAAACCTTCCTTTTTGATAAAGCTTACAGTTTAGGCTGGATCAGGTGACCTTGAGCCATCCCTTACTTATGCTGCCCTAGGCTTAGGCTGCTGGAGGGCTTCTCATGAGTTCACTGAGCATTTCATTTTTACTCTTTTCATTATGTGTTTATACACCACTACTGTATTTAACCGTTAGTAACTATTAAACTCTGGCTTGTTTTTCCCATAGTGTGTCTTTTGTCTAGTCTCTCTCTCTCTCTCTTTCCCCTCACCCTCATCCCGATCGCAGCCGATGGCTGCCCCTCCCTGAGCTAGGTTCTTCTGGAGGTTTCTTCCTTTTAAAAGAGAGTTTGTCCTTCCCATTGTCACTGAGTGTTTGCTCATAGGCTGTGGTTTAATTTTTGGAGTTTCTTTCTCAAATTGTAGGGCCTTCACCTTGCAATATAAAGGCCCATGAGGCAACTGTTACTATGAACTGACACTACATAAATAAACTGAACTAAATTGTGTGTTCAGGTATATGATGGCAACAGCAGCAGTGCTACACAACTGGCCCAACTGTGTGGCAGTCAGCTGCCCAGCACCATCAACTCTTCCAGCAATGAGCTTTACATCAAACTGCGCACAGACGGCAGTGTCAACACTGGAGGCTTCCTTGCATCCTACACCTCTAGTAAGAAAGTAGAACATTGCACCATTTTGTTTTATTGCTTTAGAGCAATTATGTTTGTGAATTTAAATAATTCTAAATTTGGAAAAATTCTGATAAAAATATCAGGTCACACAGAGAGATAAAATTAGTCATCATAAGCAACAACTGAAATACTAGAGTTCACTAGATATGACAGCGCAAAACGTTTTTGTTATTTCATTTTAAAATAGCTAACATTACTTGGGCCACAAGTGATGATAATGATTACAATTATCATACAATTATTCTTTTAAATACTTCCCATTTACAGTGCCTTCCGAAAGTATTCGGCCCCCTTGAACTTTTCAACCTTTTGCCACATTTCAGGCTTCCAACATAAAGATATAAAAAATTTGATTTTTTGTGAAGAATCAACAACAAGTGGGACACAATTGTGAAGTGGAATGAAATTTATTGGATGTGTCAAACTTTTTTAACAAATAAAAAACTGAAAAGTGGGGCGTGCAATATTATTCGGCCCCTTTACTTTCAGTGCAGCAAACTGACTCCAGAAGTTCAGTGAGGATCTCTGAATGATCCAATGTTGTCCCAAATGACTGATGATGATAAATAGGATCCACCTGTGTGTAATCAAGTCTCCGTATAAATGCACCTGCTCTGTGATAGTCTCAGGGTTCTGTTCCAAGTGCAGAGAGCATCATGAAGACCAAGGAACACACCAGGCAGGTCCGAGATACTGTTGTGGAGAAGTTTAAAGCCGGATTTGGATACAAAAAGATTTCCCAAGCTTTAAACATCTCAAGAAGCACTGTGCAAGCAATCATATTGAAATGGAAGGAGTATCAGACCACTGCAAATCTACCAAGACCCGGCCGTCCCTCTAAACTTTCATCTCAAACAAGGAGAAGACTGATCAGAGATGCAGCCAAGAGGCCCATGATCACTCTGGATGAACTGCAGAGATCTACAGCTGAGGTGGGAGAGTCTGTCCATAGGACAACAATCAGTCGTACACTGCACAAATCTGGCCTTTATGGAAGAGTGGCAAGAAGAAAGGCATTTCTCAAAGATATCCATAAAAAGTCTCATTTAAAGTTTGCCACAAGCCACCTGGGAGACACACCAAACATGTGGAAGAAGGTGCTCTGGTCAGATGAAACCAAAATCGAACTGTTTGGCCACAATGCAAAACGATATGTTTGGCGTAAAAGCAACACAGCTCATCACCCTGAACACACCATCCCCACTGTCAAACATGGTGGTGGCAGCATCATGGTTTGGGCCTGCTTTTCGTCAGCAGGGACAGGGAAGATGGTCAGAATTGATGGGAAGATGGATGGGGCCAAATACAGGAGCATTCTGGAAGAAAACCTGTTGGAGTCTGCAAGAGACCTGAGACTGGGACGGAGATTTATCTTCCAACAAGACAATGATCCAAAACATAAAGCCAAATCTACAATGGAATGGTTCACAAATAAACGTATCCAGGTGTTGGAATGGCCAAGTCAAAGTCCAGACCTGAATCCAATGGAGAATCTGTGGAAAGAGCTGAAGACTGCTGTTCACAAACGCTCTCCATCCAACCTCACTGAGCTCGAGCTGTTTTGCAAGGAAGAATGGGCGAGAATTTCAGTCTCTGGATGTGCAAAACTGATAGAGACATACCCCAAGAGACTTGCAGCTGTAATTGCAGCAAAAGGTGGCGCTACAAAGTATTAACGCAAGGGGGCTGAATAATATTGCACGCCCCACTTTTCAGTTTTTTATTTGTTAAAAAAGTTTGACACATCCAATAAATTTCATTCCACTTCACGATTGTGTCCCACTTGTTGTTGATTCTTCACAAAAAATTAAAATTTTATATCTTTATGTTTGAAGCCTGAAATGTGGCAAAAGGTTGAAAAGTTCAAGGGGGCCGAAGCTGGGTTCTTTTTTGCCATGTGTGATCTTATTATTGTCCTGATATTTTCTTATTTTCAGAATGCAATAGCATTTTCATCTCAGGCAAACATAGAGGAGTGATCGAGTCACTGAACTTTCCCAACAACTATCCAGGCAACACACAGTGCAGCTGGACCATCCAAGCCAGCAGTGGAAATACCATCAACTACACCTTTACGGCCTTCCAGCTGGAGGGCACCTCCATTAGCTGTACATTTGATTACATCAAGGTAACACCATGCACACTCCCCAACATTATAAAGAAAAGAACCTGGGCAACTCAACACTACCACCAAGCTTGTTTGTAACTAAACAAAATTACATTTTGTGCAGTTTTTTACCCAGTTTGTTTACAAAAACTATATATATTTATATATATATATATATATATATATATATATATATATATATATATATATATATATATATATATGTATGTGTGTGTGTGTGTGTGTGTGTAGTTTTTTGGGGTTTTTTTGTGACTGTATATCATAGTCTGCTTCCTCCCTGTATTAATTTCCCAGCTCTATAATGGACCCAATGAAGAGGCACCTCTTATTGGTACATTCTGTGGATTCACCCCTCCCCCAGCCAACAGCACCACAAGCTCAGCACTCACCATTGTGTTCAGAACAGATTCATCTGTATCAATGCCTGGCTTCCAGATGATGTGGTACCAAAATGGTAAGAGGGAAAAATCTTTTACTGTTCCAGGCTAGTCCAGATCAACAGAAGCACTAAATACATGCTCTGTACTGTACTGTACTTTCTCCACTAGTATCCACAATCTCTTTCTTTCACTCACTATCCAGATGGCATGGCCATAGGTGAGGGTAGGAATGTAGATTGATCAGTAAATAAACAGCTCACCCTCAGCTGTACAACTGTAGATGATGAACTAGTCCATCTGTCAATCCCCCACTCCTTTCTTCCCTCACTTGTAAATAAGAACCTGAGATGCCTCCACTTGGGGCATCAACTCATTCCCAAGCTGGAGAGGGCAATCCACCCTTTTCTAGCTAAACACTGACTAATAACACAAATAATGCATCTCGTATAACCAGAACACGTGCATCCACACAGGCTGAGCTGCTGGCATGACATGAGAACATAACTTGTACTAGTGGCTGTTGTTGTCTCATGTATTTCTCTTTCAGTGGAGTTATCATACACATGCATACAGAGGTATAGTGTTAACTCTGATCTGTGTCTGATCTCAGCATTTTGTGAGGACTGCAGTTCCCCTCTGTGTCATTGTCACTTCAGATGTCTCCTACTTTATGTGGTCATCCTTACACATGTAAAAAAAGGGTCCTAATTTCCTTAGGTAGAGGTCGTTTCGGGCCCTAAAGGCAGTTTTAAGTTTATATCAGATTGTGTGTAAGATGGAAAAGAATAAAATAAAAAATAATGAGGTACCAGATTTATCTCTAACAAAACCAGACTACACATCAAAGAAAATGATCCAAGTCCTTTAGAATTTGACTTGTACAAATGTTCAGTATATGATTACCAAGTCCTTGTTATTAGGAAATATAAGTTTAAACACTCCTCATATTGGGAAAAGGAGAATCAAAAGGAAGCTCTGTGAATGTGTTTTTTGGACAGATTAGTGTTCCCCCTGATGAATCCTGTAATCTCTATTAGAAATACTGGTTTACTCAGTGTTTTTAACAACTTAAAATAATTTGACACATGATTTAAGGACTTCTGTGACCGTGCAGGTTGTGGTGGGGATCTTTCTGGCTCCAGTGGCTCCCTCAGCAGCCCAGGCTACCCTAACAGATATCCAGATAACAGAGAATGTATATGGTATATCACCACATCAGCTGGCAGCAGTATCACTCTCACCATCCATGAATTTGATGTCGAGTTCCACCAAGATTGCAACTATGATGTGTTAGAAGTAAGATATAAACCTATCTCTCTAATAGGTGTTGGCAAAACTTTATCTTTTGTGCTTATGCACAGAGCATATTCACAAAGACATTGCTACATTGCTGTAACTGGTATAAAGTGATATTTTTCTGTAGTCCTGCTTTTTTAGGATGTATAAATATATGACACATCTGAGATAATAGAACATGACTCCACTGTGCATCTTTCATTAACTGATAAAAGAAAGCTTTCAACAGAATTAATTGCAGTGCTTTTAAGAACTATAAATATAATCACTTAGATTTAAAAAAGCATTTGTACATGTTGTCAGTTCATAAACTGACTAAAAGCTGAATTTATGACAACAAGCTCAAAAGCTCATATTACTTTAATAAAAACTTAACGTGCTACTCACGGCAGTTTAGAATGAATTTGAATATTTTTCAGTCATTAAATGTCTTTTGTGCTTGGCCGTATTGATTTGATTCATTCTGACTTCCTCTCAGGTTTATGGAGGTCCAGACTTGTCAGCCCCACAGCTGGCTAAGCTATGCAGCACCACATCCAACCCAATGCAGGTCTCCAGCACTGGCAACCTTCTCACCGTGCGCTTCAAATCTGATGCCTACGTCAGTGGTCGAGGATTCAATGCAAGCTGGGCTGAAGTCCAGGGAGGTGGGTGATCACCATTTGTTTGGCCAGGTAAAATATGTCAGGTAAAGATGGGTATGCAGCAACTCACTGTCAGTTGTTTAAGTGAAAGAATATATATTCACACAAGTATAAGTATAAAAAGTATAAGTATAGCTCGTCACCATTCCCAATATGCCTCAGACAAGCTGTACATTTAATCAGCCCTCTTTCTTCCTGCAGGCTGTGGAGGCCCGGTCACAGCTCCTTCAGGGGAAATCCATTCTCCTTTGTATCCCAACAGCTATCCAAACAATGTGGATTGTTCCTGGGTCATCAGTGTGGATCCCAACCACCGTGTCTTCCTGAACTTTACAGACCTGGACATTGAATATCAGAGCAGCTGTGCCTGGGACTATGTGGCTGTAAGTTGGTTGGTATAAGATTAAAGCAGCTGGAGAGACACTCTGCTGTGTTTGGTTGTTGGGGTTTGCTGAATCTAAGGCAGAACAGGCAAAGAAGGGCAAAAACACAACCACTGCTCAAAAAATCAGCAGTAAACCTTACATGCTTGTGCATGATTTACATGTGGCTTAATTTTTTTTTTTAACTTTTTCATTCATTGTGACTTATCAAAACAATGCTGTTTCTCAATAGAGTTATAAAGTTACAAATTATAAAATCAAATATGACATGAATACACACAAGACAGAATAAAGCTAGTCAACAAGTAACATAATTCAAAATACAAAGTCCAGCTTATGAATAGTGATTGCACTCGTCAGTTACAGTTATTGGTAATATTTTTAGGGGGTCTCCATATTCCTTCGGGCCAAAAATCCCAATCCAAAAAAAATCACTGGGATGAGCAGGTTCTGGTGCAGGCTGTTTATTAGACTTACTGGTTACACAAAACACAGACAGTAACATAGTTAATACTAAGATACACAGACACACAGAGACAGAAGAAGTGAGAAGAGAAAAGAGAAACAAAGAAACAGAAAGTTGCAGAAACAGGAAATGAAAAAGAAGAGGAGGACAGGCGAGGGAAGGGCAAAAGTAGGTGAGTAAAGTAAAAAAGTAAGTGCGAGACCAAGAACGAGCACCTTGTTTTATACCCTTAAAGATGGTGACTGCCCACTTGCCTTTGACCCCTCCTAATTTACATAAAACAGACCAATCAGCTTTGAGCTCCATCATTTCCACTCCGCTTGGTGCACCTTCTAACAGCTGTCAATATAAAAGGCTTTCCCAGGTGAAACTCCCATTATTAAAAACTCATTAGGGCAGTCTTATCTGAGTATACAAAATTTATTCCCACACATTGTTTATATTAAATAAGCACAGGTGGGTCTTCACACACAAATTTCTGGGCCCACTGTCCTAAGCAACTTGAACTTTATTAAAAGGTGATAAAGTGTTATGTTAAAAGTGAAGCTTCTAAATATAGATGAGAGTGGTTTTAGCAGGAGCTAAGAGTGAGGCCGAGAGCACCTAAGGGAGTGAATACAACAGGCCTCAGTTTTATCCTACTGGTCTAAAGCACACAGTGTTCATCAATCCAGTGTGTGCCACCAATATAGGTACTAATAAATGATATAGAAATAGTGACAGTAAAATACCAATATCAAAGTGATAAAGATTCCCAACACAATCCTCTTTATGAGAGTTCTGAACTCTCCCAGGGAGACAAAGACATTTAGCTTTGTGTCCCCTGAAGCTTATTCCATGACCAAGGTGTGAAATAAGAGAATGCTGTTTGACAAAGTTCAGAAATTATCCTGGGTTCCCTAAAAAAGTGCCAACTAGAGGACAGCAGAATCATAGCAGCTCTTTGAAAGAGTTGGGAGTTTACACAGTTAAGAAGGGAGTTTACTGTTGTTGCCTCCTTAGGCTTAATGAAAGCCAAGAAACTTGAATTTGATATGAAATGCAGAAGTCTTGAGAAGCCCCTCATTTTGTTATAGTTTGTCAGATTTTGACAAGAAGATGAACTATTCCAGCAAACAATGAAGCCGTGCTAGCATTTATTGGACAGTTAACTTATAACATTGTTTCATTCACAAAGACAAATCAAATCAAAATTTAGTTTAAATCATAAACAGATTTAAATATTAGCCAAAAATAAGTTCCTCTTGAAGGATTTCACTTGGTAGTAGTAGAAGTAGAGAAGGACTTGTACCAATATGCTAGGCAGAGAGATCAAGCTGGAAAGGATGTGCAACAGGTTAGGGTAATAAGGATAGAAATAGAAATATACTAACAAGTGAAGAAAGTGTGTTGAGAAGAAGGCGGAGTTAGAGGGAATACTTTGAGAAACTGACGAATGTAGGAAATGAGGGCAGCTATGAAGCGGATGAAGAGTAGAAAGGCGGCTGGTCCAGATGACATGCCTGTGGATGTATGGAGGTCTAAGATAGAGGGCAGTGGACATTTTGACGAGATTGTTTAACACAATCTTGGAGAGTGAGAGGATGGCTGACACATGGAGAATAAGTGAACTGTACTGATTTTCAAGAACAAGGGTGACGTGCAGGGTTGCAGTAACTACAGAGGGATAAAGTTGATAGGCCGTACCATGAAGCTATGGGAAAGAGGTGTGTGGTAGGAGAGACAGATGGGTTGGGATTGCATCAGAGATCTACTCTGAGCCCCTTCTTGTTTGCAGTAGTGATGGACAGGTTGACAGACGAGGTCAGGCAGGAGTCAATAGACAATACTGTGATCTGTAGTGAGAGTAGGGAGCAGGTGGAACAGAACCTGAAGAGGTGCAGGTATGCACTGCAGAGAAGAGGAAGGAAAGTCAGTAGAAGCAAGACAGAATGCATGTGTGTAAATGAGAAGGACATGGGTGGAAAAGTGAAGATGTGCAAGGAGCAGAGATAGTGAAGGTAGATGAGTTTAAATCCTACCTGGGATCAACCTTCCAAAGCAACAGACAGTGCAGAAGAGAGGTGAAGAAGAGAGCACAGGAAAGGTGGAGTGGTGGCGATGAGTGTCAGGGGTGATTTGATAGCAACAAGAATGAAAGGGAAGGTTTACAGAAGTGGTGAGACTTGCTGTGGTGTGTGATTTGGAGATGGTGGCACTGAAAAGATACAACAACAACAGAAGCTAGGAGGTGGCAGAGTTCAAGATGTTAAGATTTTCACTAGGAGTGACCAGGAGGGACAAGATTAGAAGATTAAAAATGAGAAGGACAGAAGGACAGTTTAGGTCGAGCAGTTTGGAGACAAAGTCAGAGGCACGGTTGAGATAGTTTAGACAGTTTCGTTTAGACAGGAAATTTGTTTATTCAGTTCTGGCGTCAATATCTGTGACGCCTCTTCAAGTTCTTAATTCCAAATTTAGTCGTGACTTGAACAAAAGTCTGTCGTGGATACAAATTTTGGTGATTGTCATGTTGGGACAACTACGTGTTAACGTAGATGCGTGGAACAAACGCAACCGGAGAATGTGACATTGACATTTGCAGGGGGATGATGAAATGGAACATCATGTGTAAGAAAACCAAAAGAATTGTGATTAAATAAGTTTTTTAAAAACATATGTTACATGTGACGATGTTCGTGCAAAGTTTTTCATTGGACATTTTATTACTAGCAGTCTGTGGTTGTCGCTTGCTTTAGTTCAATCTATAAAAATGCAAAAGGCAACACAATTTGGGCAGGCGATTTTTTTTTGCAGAAAAAGTATTTTTGCACCAAAAAACTGTTTGCCAGAAGAGCTGTGTGGCTAACGACTTGGCCTTAAAAAACTGAGGAAACTGGGCAAGTGGAGAGCAAAAGGAGAAGCGTACATCTATGAGTCCATTCAAGACGTACCACTCGATTGCTGCTGTGGTTATGAAAAAATTTAAATGCTGGATGAGTCGGCGATATGCAGTAAAGTTGATCACACATCCTTGTTTTTTGTTTTTGTTGGGTTGTTTCTACTGATTCCCTTTTGACTTAGATGCTTTAAGCTTGTGCTTAAAGCGGCACGGTTTTACTGAAAATTTACTGCCTGTCCGGTTGCAGATCCATGATGGTCCGACTTCAGCTTCTCTCTGCTTGTCCGTGCGTGTGGCAGCAATATTCCTCCCTCCATCACCTCCACCCAGGAACCCAATGTATGTTCGTTTTAGGTCTGACTCCAGTGGCAGCCACCGTGGCTTCAGTGCTCGCTTCTCTGAGGGTCAGTCTTCTGTAATCGCTTTGTTTCAGTGACCTGAACACTGGTATAACATCATTTCCACTAGCTTTTCCTTTCATGCCCCTTTTTAATACTCACAAATGCTACTTCAGAAAAGATTGCTTCAGCTTGCTTTAAAAGCCTCGCCTCTACTCCTCCAAGCATACCTCTTGTCTTTGTGGCCAAGTAGCTCAATCTTTGTCTTGTCTGACTTAAAACTTTTCTCCAGAAAACATTTGGGGTTGTCCATGTTGGCAGATGCAATTTTCAGTGAAGGTTGGAGATGCTGATTTTGGAGCAGGGGCTTCTTAGTCAGCACCCTCTCAGTCCATGGCGATGGAAAACTCACTTCACTGTGGACAGTGATGCTGATGTAGTTTCCAGTTCAGTGGCAGGCTTGAGCCTTGGGGGTTGTCTGGAGGGTTACAGTTTGGTAAGACGGTGACCAGGAGGAGGGAAGTGGCTAAGTCCAATTACTGTGTTACTGTGCTTAAGTAGAATTCTCAGGTATCTGTACCATGGGGTGGGAGGTGTTATCTAATCGGGATGACAGTTTAGCCACCATTCTCGTGTCACTCACGGCATCAAGACGGCATCCCAGAACAGAGCTGGCATCCTTGAGCGGCCTGTTCAGTTTTTTTTTTCTGTTCCTTGTGGAGATTTTGCTGCCCCAGCAGACCACACCATAAAAGCTGACTTATGCCACTACAGAGTCATGGAAGGTCACCCTGCACCCCAGAAGATCCAAGTCTAAGTGTAACAGACGCTGTAACAGATTTTTTAAAATAATTAAAGATGTATGTTGTACACTCATTCCACCCTGGAAACAGCTGAAAGATATAATTAAAAGCCCAAAATTACCATGACGTTCATGCCTATGATGAGTGTATATAAACTTTTGACCACAGCCAGCTTAACATGCATGTTGTGGTTGCCAGTGGCAGGATAAAGTTGAGCATATTGTGTTGTTGTTTTCAACAGCTTGTGGTGCGACGATTATAACAGATGACAATGGTGGGGCGATTGCATCACCAAGGTACCCGGCACAATACCCACCTAATCAGAACTGTAGCTGGATCATCAGAACACAAGAACCACGTGAGTTGCAGTAGTTAAAGAGCTCAGAATAGAAATCCTTACTGTTTTATACATTTCATATTGACAAACTTGTGTTCTAATAACCACTAACTTGTCTTTTTGTGCCCAGTCAACCATGTGACCCTTTCATTCACTGACCTTGACTTAGAGAAGGTCAACTCCAATTGTTCTCATGATTTTGTGGAGATCTTGGATGGAGACAATTACCATTCGCCTGCTATAGGTAGTTATACTGTATATGTGCATTTACTTGTCTTATACTTTGTTTTTGTAGGTGTTAGGATTAGCAAGGTAGTGTATTCCTAAATCCTAACCATTCTAATCCCAAGAGAAGAGATGAGCTGAATTCTGAAAAGACTGTCCCAGTGTAATAATTTTATCAGTGCATTTTCCACATTAGGCACAAAGTGTCCATTTGTGACAATGCCTTATACACCATTATGAGAAGCTTTCCATGTTCTCATAATGGATCCTAAGTGTCACATTTAATTGCACCAGTAAACTGGAATCTTTTCCTAAACCTACCCAAGCAGTGCCTTAAAGTAAAAAGCAAGTGAAACTGAAATACTGGCTGCAGAATCTCCTGCGTCCATGCCTTTCAGTCACAAAACTGCGCCTCTTCAATAAATCCTGACACGCACACACACACAAAATGCACCGCACATACTGCATATAAAAAACATGCTAATCTTATTGTGATTTATTTATTATTATATATTTTATTTTGTTTATTGAATGCAAGCAAAGCCTTTTGTTTGAATTGCCATTGTGCTATATACATGTTGTTTTAAGTTTTATGTATCAAGCCAACAACTTGTTCAGTGAATGAAATTCATTTTAAATTACAATTTAATATGACCTTATGTTAGGGCGCTACTGTGGATCTGAAATACCTCACCCAGTGACGTCCTTCAGCAACTCTTTGGTTGTCAATTTCATCTCCGACCACTCTGTCTCCAGAAAGGGTTTCAGAGCTACCTACTCGGGCTCCACTTCTAGTAAGCCATACTGGGTCATACTGCTTATACCTGCACACAATAAGAAGTGATCAAAACGAATTAAAATCCTATTAGTCTCATGCATACACACTTGTACTGACAAGATCTCCAGGAAAATGTATTCTTTTCTCTTCTTCTGTTCAGGTTGTGGAGGAGATCTGGTCATGGAGACTGGTGCATTTAACAGTCCGAACTATCCAGATGCTTATCCACCTGATGTAGAGTGTGTGTGGACCATGAGCAGCTCACCAGGGAACCGTATCCAGCTCTCATTTATGTTAGTCAAATGTTAGACTATAACATTTCAGTAATAGTCAGAACGTTGTTGACTAGAATTCTAGAGGTAATCAATACATAATGAAACAAACAAACAAACAAAAAATATATATATATATATATATATATATAAATGATAGATAATAAGGATAAATATATTTATGTAGTTTTTTTCCATTTTGTTTTACCAAAGTTGATGTAGTTTGATGAGACAGATATAATCTTTGGGAATTAGTTTTCTGTCAATCCAATAATCCACTTACTGACTTATAGACAGAGAGGTAGTGCTGGCAGAGCACAATGGAGTGCCACTTTTTTTTCAAATGAGGAAATAAAATATTCACAATTAGCATAATTTAAAACGCTAACTCCCTTTTGGCATCAAAAAGCTACTGTCGGGATTACCAAAGAAGTGCGGCATTAATTTTGTGACTGAAAGCTGCAGGCAAATTAGCATGCTGATGCATTTTTCAAAACTGCTCCCATGAAAGTAGAACGTTCGACTAACAGTGTCCTAAGATGTTGTTATATTTATTTGATAAATTAGCTGCCAAGGGCAACATCAATTAGTGTCTCACACACACGAGAGAGAGAGAGAGAGTCCAAAAGAGCATTAATGTCTTAACAAAAATAATACAGTGTAAGAAAAGGCTTTCATGTGTTTGTCTCTGAAAACACTGTGGCATTTAAGATAAATGAGAGGGGGCTGAAGAAGAATCAATATGATTTTCTATAAGAGTGAACTCATCTGTTAGAAATTGCTGGGACTGTGCGAGGTCCTGAGGACTAAGAATCAGGTAGAGTGCAGGAGAGCTGCATTATAACAAACTATCACATCATATCAACCTGAAAACTGTGTGCAACAGCAAACCTGTAAGATGTGTAGAAGAAAGTGTGGCATATAAAGAAAACCCTTAAAATGTGGTTATCCCAACTGGGCTTTCATCAAATCAGTGAAGATGCACATGAAAGACGGTCAGACACCAACTAGGGAGAATTAGAATATCAAGCACAACAACACTGTCATCCCTTATGTGGCAGCCTTGTCAGAGAAACTTTCTCCAAGCATGACATCCCAGTGTGCTTAAAACCTAGTCACACTGTGAGGCAAAAACTGGTCTATCCTAAAGACAAAACTCCCAAACACAACATGAGCAACATAGTATGTGCTGTCCAGTGCAGTGCTTGGACCTGTATATTTGAGAAACCAAACAGCCTCTTCACAAGTGAATGGCGCAACACAGAAGAGCTACCTCGACACCTCAGCAGTACATCTGCAGCTAAAGGAGATAGGGCACTCTTTTGTGGATGCCAGTGTTCAGATTTTGGACTGGGAAGACAGATGGTTTGAAAGAGGAGTTAAAGAAGCCATAGAAAACTCATCGATAATCGACAGACATACGTATATTCTTTTACATCTGTGGTTTCACTAGGCAACTTAAACAAGTGCTGAAGGAAAGTGATGGTGCAGTTCTTACCTGGGTGACAGGTGAATCTGGAAATGTGAGTCCAGTGGATTACTTAGGACCAGATACTGGAGGGAACTAACTAACTTAGGGTCAGGTTCATCTTTCTGGGCATTTCTGACCAAAGAGCAGGTCTGTAAGTGGAATCAAGTTAAACCATAGGAAAAACAGAACCCACCTGGCTTAATGTGCATTGAGTGTCCTGACCACTTTCGGGTAGGCAGGTTTTTTGTGGTCTGTCCATACCACAAACAGCTGCTCAGCTCCTCCAACACCAGCTTGTTTGCAAGCAAATCATGGTCCTCAACGTCATAGTTGCACTCTGCAAGAGACAGACAAAGGGGGAAAATGTCACAAGGATACAGTTTTACTTCTAGCTACTCCAACATGAGATGGCATCTGTCTGTTTGGCAAACAAAGCAGGAGGCAACAATCGTGGTAGGGAATTTTTGTTAACTTTACCCCCCAGTATCCCCACCGCTGTCTTTTAGCTGCCGTGGGCAGGTATCTACTAAGTGCCCCCTCCTATCACAGTACAGTCACCCACCTTTGGAGAGTCTCTCTGTGGAGAGTTGCATGGGCTGCTCATCGTTATCCTCTATCACACTTGCTCTTCAACCTGGATCCTCTGGGGAAACTCCAATGGAGGCCATAACTGATCAACACGAGGTTTCCTGGGGATTGTAGTCCTGGTAGCACCAGTGTTTCTGGAGGATGTCATCTATTCTTATGTAAACAGAGATGAGAGAATCAAGGGAAGTTGGCAGATCTTTAATTCACTTTTCATTGTCCCATTTAAACCATGAAAAGGCAGCCCTCAGAGCCTTCCCCTCCCAAATTGCTTCCTCCAGCAGAATCCAAAAATCAACTGAGCAGTCAGCCACACTCTGCTTACCTGGAGTCCATGAGCCACCGTGTCAGTTTGAAGCCTTGTAGAAAATAGTCTTAAACTTAGACAAAAAAATCATCACAGGAAATGTTGAGTGAGAATTTTAAACTGCCAGTGCCCATCTTAGAGTGCGTCCTTGTAGCAGCTCCATAACAAAAGCTATCCGAGCCATCAGTCTGACTCTGCTGCCTAAACACCAAAACACACTGAGTTAGGAACCCTGCAGAACCCTGTATCTCACTGGAACCTGTATCTCTGTGCTACTTAAACAAATAGCACTGTACCTCTTCTTATAGGTATTTATTACATTAATTAATAACTTATCTTTGATCATGGTTGATTTTATCATTACTATTAGTAATAGTAGTAGCGGTGACAGTAGTAGTAGTATTGCTATTAGATCAATACAGTTTTCTGTGGTGACTGGTGCAGGTTTCCAGTTTGAACACTATATAGCAGGGGTATTCAACTCCAGGCCTCGAGGGCCGGTGTCCTGCCTCTTTTAGATGTGTCCCTGATCCAACACACCTGAATCAAATGGCTGAATTACCTCCTCAGTATGCAGTCAAGTTCTCCAGAGTCCTGCTAATGACTTCTGTATTTGACTCAGGTGTGTTGAAGCAGAGACACGTCTAAAAGCTGCAGGACACCAGCCCTCGAGGCCTGGAGTTGAATACCCCTGTTATATAGTTAAATGATTCACTCTTCATTCACATATTTACAGGAGCCTATATTGGTGAATATGATTAACAAGCTTGTGTTTTATTCAGTATGTTTCAGCTCCAAGGTGACTCTGACTGTCAAAACGACTACCTAGAAATCAGAGAAGGCAACTCCACTGGGCCTCTGGTTGGTCGCTTCTGTGGAAACTCACTCCCCTCCAACTACACCTCTGTGATTGGTCACATCTTGTGGGTTAAGTTTGTCTCAGATGCTTCGGTTAGTGGAGCAGGATTCAGAGCTACCTTCTCACACTGTGAGTGCCTGCGTATAAAGAGAATTATCATCATAATCATAAAACTGTCATTATTTAAGCAGTTGCCACTATTCAATATAATTTAAAATGGAGGTCTGAAAGATTTGCATTGACATAGTTATTCTGTTGAGTTACTATCACAGAATGAGATAGCACAGTGACTGACTGTGGGGATTTGAGAGTGGATCAGTTTGAAATACAGTAGTGAGGTAAGAAGAAATAAACTCACCTACTCACGGATTCTCCGTCACTATATTGGGAATGGAGGGTGAGTCTAAATAAAGTTGTATAGTACCACAAAGCAGTGAGGCTACAGTAGCTACCGTTCTGAGATGGCAGTCAGGATGGACTGTAGCTGGGGTAGAACCAGACAGTGAGGAAGCCTACACTATGAGGAGAAGCTTCCTGTGGGAGAGGATTTTTCACAGGGCTGGTTCTATTCTTTTATTTCAGGCTGGAATGTGTGGGATTAACAGCCAGTTTGAAGCTCTCTTATGTTTTGCACTGTTGGTCACACACTGTGGCTTACTCGAGCTGAAATACGTGCTAGTAGCACCTCTCTAGGTTGCTTGGGACCACTGTCACACAAAACTTAAAAGAAAAAGGAGGACTTGAATTAACTACAAACTTTTTACAAGTCCCACAGTGTAGGTTTGCTTGCTACGAGTAATATTAAAGGTTCATCTTTGTCTCATCAGCCATTAAAACTTCATCCCAGAATTTCCGAGGCTTGTCTCTGTACTTCCCCGCAAATTCCAGCCTGACCTTCTTATTTTTCTTGCTTATTAGTGGTTTGCATCTTCTGCGACCAGTAGACTGTGATACCTTCACTCCTGCCCTCTGGGGGTTGTTGCTGACATCACTAACAGTTGTTTTGGGGTGTTTCTTTACAGCACTTACAATATTTCAGCATATTTGAGCTTGTGACTTACTATTGTTGTTTTTCCTTGGTCTTCCTGTTACTTTTGTTCCACATCTGTTACTTAGTACACCAACAATGACTTTCTTCTTGAGGGCGTTCCGAACGGTTGTTGCTGGCTATGGCCGATGTTTGTGCTGTGGCTCTGACTGATTTTCCATCTTCTCTCAGCTTTACATTTGCTTGTTTTCACCCACAGACAGCTCTCTGGTTTTTATGTTGGTTACTTCTCTAACTATAAATGCGCAGTCTGCTCAGGCAAAACCCAAATCCGATACATTGTACATCAAGCTGCTTACTGTTTGAACAATCAAAATAACAGGACACATATGGGCAACAAAACACACCTGTCAGTCACATGTTCCAATACTTTTGCTCACAAGAAAAATGGGTGGCTTCAGAGAAAAAGTGCTATCTTCTGAAGTGTGTATCAGATCCAGATGGAAATACCTGGAAACAAAAGCTGAGATTTTCATTGATTTTGATGATTGTTTGCAGAGCCCATGAGCCCAGAGAAGATTGGTTGGAGTAGGCCTCTGATATCAGCGTGGTGAAAGAGCAACCATCTCACTTTGGAGCTGAGAATGGAAAAATTTAGAGAAATAAGGAGTTGCGCTTTGGGGCTGGGGGTTGGTTGACATTATGTGAGATTACAGATGCAGGCAGTGGCCATTTATCATACACAAATGAATAAAAATTAACTGTAGCTTTCCTCATGGCTCCTAACGACTAAGTGAAGAGATAAAATCATGGGAAAGCTAGAGAAAGAAAAGAAATGGGGAATATGGGGTTAGAGGATTGATATTCTTGGCATTAATTAAAGTTGCCTAACAGATTTTTTTAATGTATACTTACATCTGCAGGCAAAGAGATGGTGATTACGGGATGTGGCAGTTCATATGCAAAGTGTTGTTACTAGATACTCTGTGAAAGATGAAAAATAGTGATGAAAACAATGCTGAAAACTTTGCTGCTGTTAAAATCAGAGAAAAGAGGAAACAAAAGACATGCTGTCACTCCTTTATCAGGTACAAAATGATGTAAGGTCATGCATGGAACTTTGGTGGTTTCAAAGCTCAACCTCATCACTTCCAGTGATGAATATGTATGATTTAATTACCTCGTAGTGTGTAAGCTGTGTTGTGCATCAAAGTTTATTTATCTATTGACACTGGTCTATGTTCTGTGAAACCAATAAAAAATAGAAAATGAGAACTGTCTTTGGCTTTCTCTCTGTTCCACAGTGTATGGTGTTGATGTAACTGGGGAGTATGGACAGATAGCTTCCCCACTGTATCCCAGAACATACCCCAATAATGCTGACTACCGTTGGACCATAACTGTAGATGGAGACAGCTACATCCAGATCCGCTTCTTGGTCATGGACATCGAGGATCTGTATAACTGCTACTATGACCACCTGAAAGTAAGATTGCTCAGAGATTACAACCTATTAGCAATACAAGTCAAAGTTTTCATATCATTGTGCCAAGTTAGTGGAAATGCATAGTGTTACGTCACATTGTAATACCAAATCATGCTAATACTATGTCTGGATCCAGTGGATCCAGATCCAACAGGTCCTTGATTTTACATCATGCTGCAAATCAGATGTAAATCGATTACATACAGTATAATCAGATAAGTGTGAGAATCCACCCATTCGCTACCACTTATCTGGGTCAGGATCACAGGAGCAACCACACCTGGACCATCCACTCTGCAGACATGACAGAATGATGCCTATTTTTAATGCAGCACTGTCTGGGGCCCTGAGATTACTGGCATCCAGTATTGATTTTAAGTCTTGTCCCTGGCACACAGAGATTTCACCACATTCCCAGAATCTTTTGATGGTAATATTTACTGGAGATGACGAAATATTCAAGTCTGCAGTTTTACATTGAGAAATGTTATTCGGAAACATTTCTGCAATTTCTAGATGTAGTTTTTAGTGAATTTCTTCACATCTTTACTTTTGAGAAACTCTGCCTCTCTAAGATGCTCTTTTTATACCCAATCATGTTACTAACCTGTTGGCGATTAACCCAATTAATTGCTTTTCCAGCCTTTTGTTACCCTCATCCTAACTTTTTTTGTGACATGTTGCTGCAAGCAAAGTGGCCTTATTTTTTTTTTTAATGGTACATTTTCTCAGTTCAAACATTTGATATGTGGGTTTGTGAGATTTGTAAATCATTGCATTATGCTTTACATTTTACACAGCAAGGTGCCTGTTGATGACCCTACCTCATGACTTATACCCTTAATCTTTGTTTCTCTGCAGATATTTAATGGCCCCAGCGTTCATTACTACCCAATTGGGACATTCTGTGGTCTGACTCTGCCCCCTCCTATAAGAAGTTCAGGAAGCGCTGTCACTCTACAGTTCACGTCAGATTCGGTGGTGGGAGGAAAAGGTTTCCTTGTGGAATGGGTCGCTGTTCAGGACTCTGGACCACCACCCACTATCACACCAGGTCAGTCACAGCAGTTAGTCTGTTTGAGCCCTGCATGAGGACATGCATTCTGCACAGTGAAAATGAGAAGATGGGAGCAATGAAGGTAGGCACATAAACAGGATCATTATGTGCATAATGTTTAAATACTATATAATCAGACCTCTGATTTCTTCCTGGTCATGAAGTGTGGCTAGAATGGATCCAGATGGAGACTCATAGGCAAATGGGCATAAACAAAAATGAAGACTTTCTTTGATAAAGGAAGTAAAACTAAAAACAAGACAAGATGCAAAAGTCTAGCAAAATAAAACAGGATGTAATTAATAGAATCAATAAAAGAAACAGAGACTTGACAAGACACAAAAGCATACAGCGTGCAAAACATGTTGTATAAAGCACTTTGAGTGCTCAGCTAGAGTAGGAAAGTGTTGCAGAGTTGCTCCTGTATTTAAATTGTCTCACTGTTGGAATGATGTTTGTTGACTGACTCAGAGAAGATTGCCAGATATGTCCTCCAGATTTATATTTACAGTCACAGCCACTGCACTCACAAGATTATATGTGTATATAGCCAAATTATCTCCTTATTTTTTTTATACCTTTAGTGTATTTTTATTTTGTTTTGGTTTATATTCATTTAAACGGTTGCAGCTGTAACAACAGAAATTTCCCTCTGGGATCAATAAAGTATTACTCAAACCTTGTGTTGTGAATTTCAACCTTTGATAGTCCAGTTTTTTAAATAAATAATGCGGCCCACCTATTGATTAAGAATACCTGATTTTTCTGATTATGTTCATTGTCCACTTTTAAAACTTCCCAAAATTAGCAATTGATTAATAATTATTAAAATTAATGTGCTCTTTTATTTTGCTTTCTGTGTGTGTGTGTGTGTTTGTGTGTGTGTGTTTCAGGTGCATGTGGTGGAATACTGATGACAGGGGAGACTCCTGGCTTCCTCTATTCTCCTGGCTGGCCAGAAAACTACCCTCCTAATCAGGAGTGTACCTGGCTAATACATTCTCCCGATTCAACTGTAGAATTTAATTTCTTGTCTTTTGACATGGAGGACAGCGCCGCCTGCTACTTTGACAGCATTGTTATCAGAGATGGTAAGTAATTAAATCCCGTATAAAGACAGTGACAAAGAATAATGATGCTGACTAATTTTATGCCGTTTTCATGATGAATGACCAAATGCCTGACCATCTCTGATTTTCCTGAAAAAATTCCAGGGAGGTGACACACTTTTTAATAGGGAAACTACCAATATTTAGCTTATTAGTTTCATGAAAAATAAATGTTATGAAGCCCTGGATTTTCTGTGGAGCTCATTTCAAGCAGCTATATCTAGAGAACTAGAACTAAAAATGAAATGTGAATTTTGGTGTATAAAACATACAGTCTTCACATGACAATGCTTTGTGTTAGGTAATGAAAAATCTTTTCTACAGATGCTTATTTAAACCAAAAACCATCAAATACCTCAAAGTGAATGAGTGCTCTGGACTTAACATATATAACATGTATATGTCCACTATATTGTTGTTGTTTGTTTGATCTTTCGGACAATTTCCCTTGTGTTTGGATGTTCCCAGGTGCAACCAGTCAGTCCCCTATGCTGGCCAGTGTGTGTGGCCGGGATCCTCCAGGTTCTCTCCACTCAACAGGAGACTCCATGTACATCCATTTCTCCTCAGACAGCAGCGTCAGTGGCCAAGGTTTTAATGCCTCCTACTCAAAAGGTGATGCATCAGAAGTTAATGAGTAAAAATCTTCTATATGACATGTAAGCATAAGATAAAAACACTAAAACACTGGAATAGTATGTGCTTCAGGCTTAAGACAAAAAGAAAACAGTTGTATCACAGATTTATTGAAGAGTTGATGGTCCTACTTCCTAATACCCTTCCTATGGTAAAGGGTCACCTCCAGCCTAGGGGTGGCTGTAACTCTGGACATATAACAGATCACCTACAAATTGGAAGGTTGTTGGTTTGATCCCTGGCTGCTCCAGTCTGCATGCCAAAGTGTCCTTGGCCAAGATATTGAACCCCAAGTTGCTCTCTGATGGGTTCATTGGTGTATAAATGGGTGAATGAGCCATTTTGTATAAACTGTTTTGAGTGCAGTGTAGAAAAGCGCTATATAAGAACTGGTCCATTTACCATCTATTAACATACAAAATAACAAAATATTAGGAACTGAACTTTTTTGAAACTTCAAAATTCACAGTTTCTTAGTTAAACTGTTCTTTACCACCTTCTGTCACGGCTGACATCTTGGATCTCTACCCACGGGGCAGCTATGGATCAAGAAGTAGAGCAGTTTGTCTGCTAGTAGGAAAGTCAGAGGTTCGATCCCCAGCTCCTCCAACCCATATGTCAAAGTGTACTGATCCTCAAATTGCCCTTGATGCATCCATCAGAGTGAGAGTGTATGACAGAAAGTACTTAAAGGCATACATGTGGATAAGATTTGCCCTGAGTTCTTTAAGGCTATGAATGTTGTACTGATTGACACACCTTTGCAACATTGCAAAGTCAGGTACAGTGCCTCTGGACTGTCACACAGGGTGTTTTCAGACTTGAGGGGAATCACACTTCTCAGGTGTGACAGAAGAATGAATAAGACCTTTTGGTCGACAGGATCGCTTAGGCCCCGTTTACACAACATTTCCAAAGAAAATGGTTACGTTTTGATGTGTTTCGGCCTACCGTTTACACGAGAATGGAGTGAAAACAATACTTTTTGGAAACGGGCTCCAGAGTGGAGTGTTTCTGAAATGCTCCGGTCTCCGTTTCTGTGTAAACCAACAAAAATGCTGCTTTTTGGAAACTAGGGCACTCGCACATGCGCACTATTGTTACAGCTTCTATATCCACACTGCCAACTTGTGGCCTGGCAGTAGGAACTGTGTGTTGTTCAGTTTGTTCAAGTCTCAAACCAGTGTGGGCAGTGTGCAGGGTCCAGTTTGATTGTGTGGGCTGCATACCGTTTGTGTCCAGAAAATAGTTTTTGGCTTATTAACCACCCTACAGGTATGAGCCCTGAATGTTTGAGTTCTAGAACCAGGATATGTTTCCTCTCTGGCCCCCAGCCCTCTCCTTTCCTATTACTACTTTTCATTTTGTGCTAGCTGCCTGCACCGGGCGAATGCCATATTCAGTTGGTTGATCCAGTCACACTACTGGTACACAGTCTGGCTCCTTGTCAGCACTGCTAACAGTTTGTTTTGTTTGTTTGTTAATTCTGGAGACATTTTGCATTTCCCATTTTGGTCATCTATAATTAACATCTATTTGATGTTCACCGCTGAGCAATAACATTTACTCATGTTATCTTTCATTATCCATGTATTTACCACTGGACTCAACAACTGCCACAACGATTATAATAATATGTTGCTTTTTCTTTTTGTAGGCTGTGGTGGACTCCTGCATGTTGACAGAGGTGTCCTGAGTAGTCCCAATTACCCACAGAATTACTTACCTGGTTTGAATTGTAGCTGGCATGTGCTGGTTACACCTGGCTTTAGGATTTCTGTCACCTTCCAGACCCCCTTTCAGATTCAAGGCTATGGAACTGGATGCAATACAGGAGATTACCTTGAGGTAAACCTGTTGATAGTAAAATCTGCAAAATAATCATTTGGAACAAAACCCACCCTGCTACAAGTAAGTCACTGTAAGGAAAAAAATTCCATTAAATCTTTCAAAAAGGATTTAATGGTTGTTTAAAGTCTATGAAGCTGACAATTACAGGTGTTAGAAACTGTTACAAATAATCTGCACTGTGTGTTGTTCAGTTTGTTCAAGTCTCAATCCAGTGTGGGTAGTGTGCAGGGTCCAGTTTGATTGTGTGGGCTGCATACTTACTGCATACAGGTGGAACCAGAACAGGCTTGGCGTTTGAAAACTTGGTTTTTTTCTTTTTGTTAAAAATAAACATTTCTAAAAACAGTGCAAAAATCTGCAATAATGCCATCCAAGGAACAAATGTAAATTTAAATAATTTAATATAGATTTCAGATGAGCATCTCAATACATTCTTTAATTCACATAAAAATCCAGCAAACTTGGATTTGCTTGTTAGTACAATTACACAAGGCCATCGATCCATCCATTTTCTTCTGCTTATGGGTTGGGTTGCAACCTAAGCAGAGGAATCCTGATCTCCCCAGCAACCTCCTCCAGCTCATCCAGGGCAACACCAGTCTTTCCCAGGCCAGCCGAGAGATATAATCTCCCCAGCAGTCCTGGGTCTACGCCTAGGACTCCTCCCAGAGTACCTCATCCAAGAGGTGCTCAGGAGGCATCCTAATAAGATGCTCAAACCCCGTCAACTGGCTCCTTTCAATGTGGAGGAGTAGTGGCGCTACGCTAAGCCCCTCTCCAGTGACTGCATTCTTCACCCTATCTCTAAGGGACAGGCCAGCCAACCTTTGGAGGAAGCTCAGTTCTGCTGCTTGTATCTGCGAGCTTGCTCTTTTGGTCGTGAGCTGGAGGTCACCACCTGATGAAGCCAAAAGGAAGATGTCATCTTCAAAAAGCAGAAATGAGATTTTGAGGCTACCCAGGTGGAAGCCTTCCGCCAGGTGGCTATGCCTAGAAATTTTGTCCATAAAAATTATGAATAGAATTAGTGACAAAGGGCAGCCTTGGCAGAGTCCAACACCCATGGGAAACCACCTCGACTTATTGGTGGCAATGTGGACCAGGCTCTAGCTGCAGTTATACTGGGACTGAATGGCTTCTAGCAATGGGCCAGACACCCTTTACTCCTGCAGCACCCCCAATGGATATCCCAAGAAACACATCGAATACCTCTCAAGTCCACAAAACACATGTAGACTGGATGCTCAAACTCCCACGCACAATCGAATATCTTTGAGAAGATAAAGAGCTGGTCCAATGTTCCGTGACCAGGATGAAAACTGCAATGTTCCTCTTGAATCCAAGGTTTGATTAATGGATGAACTCTCCTTTCCAGCACCCTGGCATAGAACTTACCCTGACTGTGATCCCCTGATAGTTGGAGCACACCCTCTGGTCCCCCTTCTTGAAGATGGGAACCACCACCTCAGTCTGCCAATCCAAAGGCACCGCCACAGATCTCCATACGACATTACAAAGGCGTGTCAACCAAGACAGCCTACAACAACCAGAGCCGTCAGGAACATGGGGTGAATCTCATCCAGCCCAGGGGTCCTGCCACCAAGCAGTTGTTTAACTGCCTCAGTGACCCCACCCTCAGTGATGGTCCATGGTCCATTCAGATGCAGTGTCCTCAACCTCCCTCTGAATATTGTCAGAGTTCTAGAGTTGGAGTTGGAGTTGAAGATCTCACAGACCGTGGCCTCTGCTAAGTATTCCTAGTGTACCCTCACTATACGTTTAGGTGCACCAGGTCTGTCCAGCATCCTCCCCACCACCTAATCCAACTCACCACCAGGTGGTGATCAGTTGACAGTTCAGTTTCTCTCCTCACCCAAAAATAAAGAACATACAGCTGCAGATCTTATGATATGATTCCAAAATCAATTACTGACCTGTGACCTAGAGTTTCCCGGTGCCACCTGCACTTATGGACATCTTTATGTTCACACATGTTGTTTGCTATAGACAAGCCATGATTTGTCCAATGACAGAACACCACTTTTGTTCAGATCTGGCAGGCTGTTCGTCTAAATCACTCCCCTCCAGGTCTCACTGTCATTGCCCATGTGAGCATTAAAGTCTCCCAGTAGGATTACAGAGTCACCAAATGGAGCACCCTCAAGCACCCCACCCAGCAACTCCAAGAATGCTGGGTACTCTGAACTGTCGATTGTAAATGACAGTCGGGATCCCGTTCCCTGTCCCAAAACAGGGAAATGACCCTCTCTTCCATCAGTAAAATCTGCAACATACAGGCAACAAGCCAAGGGGATACAAGGATACCCACCCCAGTTTGCCACCTCTCACTGAGGGCAACTCCAAGCTCAAAGAGTTCCAGGGCCCAGGCCATGCATTGAGTTCAGCCTGACTATATCCTTGAGCCATGAGTTCTACGGACTGTGCCCAGCCGGACCCCATGAGCTAAGGCCTGGCCATCAGGTGTTCTCCCTCAAGCACTCTCCTACACCCTCCTACATTTTCACTCCTGTGCAGTAATGCTGGTACTCTATCACCACAACAGAATTAACAATGCATTTTTAAAGGTTAATTAATGATTTAAGTACATTACTTAGCAAAACCATCTAGTGGGCTGAATTGAACCCTCTGATGGGCAACTTCTGACCCCTCAGACCTATGTTTCACACCCCTGTTTTAAACCATATTTTGCTCAGAACTCACTGATCAATTGGTAAATTGTTTATCACTCCTTCACAGCTCAGGAATGGTCCAGATGGCTCATCTCCATTACTGGGAGGCCGACTGTGTGGTTCAAGTCCCCCGTCCCTCCTCCAGACTACTGATAACCACCTCTTTATTCACTTTGTTTCTGATTCCAGTAATGAGGCCTCTGGCTTTAAGCTCACCTTTGAAGCCCACAGCCAGGGTAAAATATTCACTTCATCACAGTCACAATAAGAATCATGAAACATTTCAATGCTGAAAAGTCATTAGTATTTAGTCATGGTTGAAAAATAGTTCCAAAATTAGAGTTGTACCTGAATCAAGGTAATGTTTCGATGGCACAACTCTAAGGCTCTGTTTACACGAGAACATTTTCAGGTGAAAATGGTAAACCTTTGTTGCATTTTGGTCATTAGTTTACACCGCAACAGCGCTTAAAGTCCCTGAAAACTGCACAATTTGAAAACCGGTCCCAGAAATACTCTGGTCTCCGTCTCTGTTTGAACAGAGAATACTCTACATTTTAAAGATGGGACGTACTGGTATATGTATACTATGTTTGGTACTCCTACACACACTGCCAAACTGTGGCCTGGCATAGAAACTACAGTGCTTTTAACATCTCTTGCGGTTCCATGTGAAGGGAAATTGTTTTTAAAATGTTGCCATCTGAACGTGTTACTTTTCATAAATTAAAATGAAAACACAGTACCATTTCCAGCTGATCACTCTCGTGTAATCAGGGCCTAATTCTGGAACTGTTTTTTTTAGTTTTATGTTTAAGAGAGGCAAGCAAAAAACTAAGTAGGCTTAAAAAAGAGAGGATGCAGAATAGACTGTTTTAGGTAGAAGATGAATTGAGGTGCTGCACTAATGCGTAGCATAAGATTAAATTTTTTTTGTTAATTTCTGAAGTCAAATCCTGTCCTTTTCTTGCTTGATTTTATGCTGCTCAACGGTTTGTCACTTCCTTTCCCATTTCCTTTTTGTTCCTTTCTTTCTTTGGTTTCATAATGCTTCAAATATTTTCACTAGTTGCAGTTTCTGGACTGTATGCAGGCTAGTTTTGCAAATGGACCCTTAAACTACAGATCTATGCTATTGGAATATGAATAGAATGCAGTTTGACATTGTTTAACTGAAATGAGCAAAATGACAGCATAGTATAGTGATCTAAAGTTAGTATGTATTGTTGAGCATTAACTGTGCATAATAGGCATGATTTCCAAATCTGTTTCAAATTTTGATTTGTCAGACCACAGGACAGTTTTAGACTTTACCTAAATCTATTTTAAACAAGCTTAGATCCAGACAAGAAAGCTATATTTCTGGATCTTAGTGTTTTGGATTTTATCATTTTTCTTTTTTTTCTTTTTTTTGCA
Organism: Pterophyllum scalare; assembly: GCA_024447675.2. Classification (NCBI taxonomy): domain Eukaryota; kingdom Metazoa; phylum Chordata; class Actinopteri; order Cichliformes; family Cichlidae; genus Pterophyllum; species Pterophyllum scalare. The sequence goes on from JAMQGT020010459.1 coordinate 38,222, forward strand.
TGGTATATAAACAATTCTCCTCTAAATTTAACTGATATTTATTTATTTTTGGACTTTAGTAATTAAATATATCCACTATCAAGGCTTAAAGGAACTAATGTTAGTCACTAAAAGTGGTCCAATAAAACTTAATCCTTCTATCTGTCCACAGCTTGTGGAGGTTTCATCGAATTGAATGATAATGATCCTCCAGGGTACATTACATCACCTAACTATCCACAGAACTACCCTCAGAACATTGACTGTACCTGGGTGATTACTGTGCCCAATGGAGAAGCTGTCCAAATTGACTTTGAGGATCAGTTCTACATTGAACCCACAGCCAGGTACACTTTCGCTTTTCTTTCTCATATATATATATATATATATATATATATATATATATAGATATATATATATATAGATATATATATAGATAGATATATATATAGATAGATATATATATAGATAGATATATATATATATAGATATAGATATATATATATATATATATATATATAGATATATATATATATAGATATATATATATATAGATATATATATATATATATATATAGATATAGATATATATAGATATAGATATATATAGATATATATATATAGATATAGATATATAGAGAGAGAGAGAGAGCACTTTTTGACATTTTATTATGTGTCATCCTACAATTATTGATAAATACATCTAAATAGTTTCATACCTTCATTTTCATGTAAGCCTATCTATGTTATTATTACTAAGTTGGTTGGTGGTTGTTAGTGTTTAAAGCACGACAGTACTGGGGTCATGGTGCAAATCATTTTCAAACGATCCCAGTCTCTACATTACATGGAAAGTAAGCATTCAGCAAGTGCTTCACCAGTTTTTCAACATTCATTCATCTGCTGCGTTCGGGGATCATGGCATATCCACAAGATATGTCTTCATTTACTTATTCGACAGTTGTATATATGACTACTTGGAGCTGCGTGATGGCTCAACATCGAACAGTGACATAATTTCCCGGCTCTGTGGCAACACCAAACCCTCCACCCAACATTCAGCAGGCTCCTCCATGTGGCTAAGGTTTCGTACTGACAGCAGTGTCACACACCAAGGATTCAAAGCAAAGTACTCCATAGGTAAAGAATCACAGACATCATGCACAATCTGCAAGCTGTTTTATTTTTTTTTCAAACTCGGGATTGTGTTTGTTCTTCCCCCATTAATGCCGAGAATGGAATTTGTAAACCAGTCAGATGGTGGAATCAACCAAACAAGTCTGTCATCAGTACAGCCTTGCAGTTTTGATCAGCTTGATCTGCAGTGGCCCAGCTTGGTACACTACTAGAAATAGTAGAGGTGCTGGAAGCATTGTACCTCTCCCCACATAGAAAATGTTAACGGGTAGTTAGAAAGAAAAATTCATTAGGTAGATTTTTGATTTGTTTTTGTGTTTTTAATAGGTGGAGTTTTTGGGTTATGATCAACCGCTGGACCAGAACATGTCTGTACTGCATGTGGCTGCACATTCAGTACAGACATGTTAGCCTAAAAGGAGAGAAGGATTCTGGTACACTTTTAACATTAGTCATACTTGGAGTAATATCTTGCCATCAGAGTAGTTGATTAGCCTAAATTTAAATTTAATTGACTAGTAAATCATTTGCTAAGAACACTTTAACTTCCTCGATAGCTTATTAATGGAGGATCTGAAGACATTTGCTCTGACAGACACCAACACAGCAGTGGACCAATTTTGTGGTCATGGTTATGGCTGTCATTCTGCCATATCTTTGCTTCTCTCTCTCTTATAATGAGTTTAACAATTGTTGGGTAAGGTTTTATTACACACATCAATCATGATTTTTGTCATCTGTTAATCACCAGCTCCAATCCATATACAGTGTTTGTGTATAAGAGTGAGAGCAGAGACAGGTGTATTTAGAGCACTTGTACATGACAACAGTGTATGGTGATGGCACTCATGCATTTAAAAAAATGTCATTTTATTTATCTAGATCTGGTTGTTCATTATTTTAGAATGTTCAGCAAATTTATGTTCTTGTGCAAATTTATTTATTCCTTTATTTCCTTACACATAAAGGAATGACTTCAGTAGTGGTATTCATATGGCATACAGAGTCAAAGTTGTGGAAAATTGTCCCAGTGTCAAAACATTTCTGGACCTAACTATTTTTTTTTAGGTTTTAAGAGCAAATGTGAGCTTATTGTTGATCTTGTGGTTGTACTCAGTGATAGCGATACAAGCTTTGAGATTTTGAGTATGTATGCCAGGATGCTGACCTGTTCTAAAGCCCTGTTTTCATTCTGTAACTCAAATTCTTCACAGCAACATGTGGAGGTACCTATATAGGTCAGAGGGGTGTGATCCACAGCCCAGGCTTCCCAGGATCCAACTATCCCGATAGCTCCAATTGTGAGTGGTATCTTGAGGGACCCACAGGACACTACCTCACCCTTACCTATGGCAATTTCAGCTTGCAGAATACTCAAGGATGCTCTGCTGACTATGTGGAAATCAGAGAGTACAATGCCTCAGGTAAAAATATAAATAAGTGAATAAAAAAAACACGACAGGATAAGTTCTCTACACCACCTAGAGAATTTTCACCCATTATGTCCAAATTATTTGAATGTGTGACCATCTGCACCTTTCTGGACTTCCTGTACAGTTAAAAAAGAAAAAAGTGATTTGATTTTACAATCCCAGTTCTGAAAAGGTTGGGACATTTTGTAAAATGTAAAGAAAAATATAATTCAATGATTTACAAATCCCATCAACCCATATTTTATTCACAATAGAATAAAGAAAATATATCAAATGTTTGATGGGGTAACAAAAGGCTAGAAAAGTAAGTGGTACCAAAAGAAAGCAGCTGGAAGAACAACTAATTAAGTTAAATGGCAACAGGTCAGTAACATGATTGGTATAAAGAGAGCATCTTAGAGAGGTAGAGTTTCTCAGAAAGTAAAGACTGGCAGAGGTTCACCAATCTACAAAGAACTATGTCTACAAATGTGTGGAACAATTTTAGACTAATGTTCCTCAATTTAAAACTGCAAAGACTTTGAGTATCTCATCATCTATAGAACTTAATATCTTCAAAAGGCTGAAAATCAGTATTGGATGCCCATGATCTGTAGACACTGGCAGCACAGCATTTAAAACAGGAATGATTCTGTCATTCAGTGCACAGGTTCAGGAACACTTCCAGAAATCGTTCAGTTTGCCATGCCATCCACAAATGCTGGCGAAAGCACTATCATGCAGTTCAAATCCTTTATCTCTGATGATATGATGATGCATTAGTGCCTATGGAATTGGCAGCTTGCATATCTGGAAAGACACCAAAAATGCTAAAATACATATACATAGGTAAAAGAGAGAGCAATACATGCTCCCATCCAGATAACATCTTTTTCAGGGAAGTCTTTGCCAATTTCAGCAATGCTATACCCCGCATTGCACCTATTACAACAGCTTTTGGCCTGCCTTTCTCAGTATAGATATTTGATGTTTTATATATTCTATTGTGATTAAAATATGGGTTTATGAGAGTTGCAAATTTTTGCATTCTATTGTTATTTACATTTTTCACAGCATCCCGACAGTTTCAGAATTACCTTTGTAAAGTAAGTTGTACACAAAAGACATATGTCTTTGTTTCTTGTTGACACAATGGGGTAATTAAGGCGTTCCTCCATCCTTTCTACTGTGTGTGTAGGTCAATCACTGGGCCGACATTGTGGCAATAACCTTCCTGCTTCCATGGACACATCTGACAGTTTTGCTTATGTCCGGTTTGTCAGTGACACCAGTGAAAATGCAGCTGGCTTCAGGCTGTTCTTTGAAGCAAGCATTGAAGGTAGGATCAGTTTAAAAAGTGCAAAGGTTATCTGCTGGATGATTACTACAGTACATAATATTTATTCATGAAGTACACATTTGAGTAATGTCACCATGATAATAGTATTTATCATACAGACCTGATTTTGTGGGTAAGTGTTGTCTCATTAGGTTCTGAGACACATTACAGTGCCTCATCACTGTTGCTGTCATTTTTTTTCCAGTTCATCTTGGGGAAACAAGTGGAATCCAAATATACAAGAACATTTTGAAAGCATTATGACCAGTTTCTCTCATACTACACTGTTTTTATATTTGTCTTTTTGACACTGACCAACATAAAACAACCACAAATGAGCCAGATATAGTCCTGTATATAAACCCACCAGTACTGTATGTTACATTATATATACAGAAAACACAAAAAATAATCAGTGAAGAATTGACAAAAGAAAAAAGACAGCAAAGAAGTGAGTAAGCAGTTTGTGTTCCTGTTTGAGAGTTCTTTTTTAAATGACCTGTAAAATATCTTCTTAACATGCACAGATAATAAATTCTATTCTTTAGATGCTAGCCACTAACATGTAGGGCTAGCATTTCTAGTTTACATTCTTATATCCATTTTGAAGTAATTAAGTTCATTGTATCGTATTTAGTAATAATAATAATCACTGCAACCCATCCATTCACTTCCACTCCACTGTTCAGGGTCACACAGGGCGAGAGGCAGGGTACACCCTGTACAGGTTTCCAGCCTGTCACAAGGCTAACACAGAGAGACAGACAACCATTCACACTCACATTCACACCTATGGGCAATTTAGAACGGCCAATTACCCTAACCCCAGGAAGTGCATGTCTTTGGACTGTGGGAGGAAACCGGAGTACCTGAAGAAAACTCATGACAATCTCATGACCAAGCACTTATTGAAAGTAAAAAATAAAATCTATAACAGGAGATACAGACTGGTTGGTTATCTGCCACATCACAGTGCTTTTCAATTATAAGAGCAGCAGAAAGAAGACAAAAAGCCACCAATGACCTCAAACTCTAACTTTGGTCGCCAACAATGACAGGATGTGAAGATGAACAGACACACAGTTAAATGCTTAATTCGTTTTGGCTTACAAAAATAAATAAATGAAAAGTGTTGACAAAATTATTTATTTCTCATGTAGAATCTCTATGTTTTTCTTTTCTTCTTTTCACACAGTCTGTGGAGGTGAGCTGAATGCTCCTTCAGGAACTATCTCTTCTCCCAATTACCCCAACTTGTATCCACACAGCCGGGTGTGTCGCTGGGAGCTGATAGTGCCATCGGGCCGCAAGGTTACCCTCACCATCAATGACATGCGGCTGGAAGGTTCTGGTACATCCTGCATATTTGACTATGTTGATGTGAGTCCCTTTTTGCCAGTAATCATTATCCTTTTTTCACTTTATCAATTTTAGCTTTTTTATTTAAATATTCATATTTTGTAAAACTGGAGCACACTACTGCAAAACATTTTACCTTAGTAACAGGCAAGTTAGCGAAATCACATATTAAGCATAATTCTACGTCCTCTAGGTACTGAATGGGTTAGCAGTCGATGCCCCTCACCTGCAACGCTTCTGTGGTACGGTACCACCAGGCACTCAGGTGCGCTCCTCTGGCAACACCATGGCCGTTGTGTTCCATACAGATGCTTCGGTATCCAATGGTGGATTCATGGCTACCTACTCCTCTGATGAGCCTGCAGGTTAGATGCTCACATGCACAAAACTAAAACTGAAATGTTATCTACAGAATAATACAATTCAAACTACATTCATCATAATATCCATTTTTATCCAAGGCGATTTCTTAAACATGTTAAAGGAGGAGGCCACATTCATAGATGATTGACTAATCTAACTGCAGGTTAGGTAAGGTATCAGAAACATCATTCTGCTATCAAGACTATCATTCTGCTGAGTAAGTTTCAGGTTGTATTATCTAAATTAGAGCTCTAGCAGTTTAGCAGTTATTAGATTATACCATGACTGGTGTGCTGATCAGCACGGAGTGGCAGGTAGTAAATATGATGACAGGTGGAAGATATTAACAGAGATACTTAGGAATAAAAGCCTTCCACAAATACAACTGATGCAATTAACACACACACACACACACACACACACACACACACACACACACACACACACACACACACACACACACACACACACACACACACACAGCCTCCTGTAGCTTGTTGTACTCTACATGGACATCGTCACCTTTCTGAAATCATTCTTGGCTGAAAAATTGTAAAATATTATTACTTGTACATTTAAATAAATATTTACTATACTGCAAAAATGATTTACTATCACCTGACAATGGTAACCAGTGGAGGAATTTAGAACCATTTCTTTTAGCAAAAGTAGCAATTAATCACTATGAAAACACTTCACCACACATAAAACTGTATTACTGGCAAATTGTGCATAAATTATCAAACATTAAAAATAATTATTCTAATGTTCTGCATCAGTGGGATACAGATTAACATTACTGCTGAAGATGTTTAAGGTTGACCTCATTTCAAAGATTTCATATTCTCTTTAGTCTATAGTAATAGATCATATTCTGTTAAATCATATGCTTTATAGTAGCTGTCCTGTGTAGACCGCATCTCTAAAAAGTTGTTGTTATTAAATATATTAATAACAAAAATCACAGCTGAGTTAAAAGGCTTGAGTACTGTGCAACATGGTTAACTGTCAGTCTCTGCAGGGCGATTAAAATATTAATGAAAAATGAAAGTGGGGTGTTTGTAAACCAGCTGGTGGAACATTTGGTCAACCAAGTGAAATCTTAGAGATGCTAAACTGAAAGTGCTGGCTGAGCCTGCACCTGTTCCACGTGCCAGTTTTATTAAACTGGATTTGATGTATCCTCACCATCTTTCCTTGCTAACATGCTAAAGGAGGTATTAAAATTTTTTTCACACTGCACTCCATTTTCTCTACATCACTCATCTTGGCTAAGGTGTCTAGTGAGAGAAAACTTATCACAGTGATAAATCACAGAAGCATGTCTATTTGCTAATGTTAGCTCTGTTTCAGCTTGTAACTGATCTCAGAACAGTCAACTTGTCTTGCACGCCACTCTCCCATCAAGTCTCCCATCAATGCGCATGCACCAACAACCAGAAAAGGCTGCTGTCCTTTCAGCTTGACAAGCTTCAGCCATTGTTGACAAGAGATGGACACACCTGTGAAATGGAGACATTTCACCTTTCCTGAGAAAGGTCATGTATGATTAATGCCAGCATGACAAATGAACTTGGTGGTCTGGGCCTACCTGACATCAAACAGTTGAAGGGATAAACAGATGGCTGACTGGACCACCTCCTGAATGAAGTTTATTGCACTCGGCAGTACAAACCACTGCTTCAGTTTCCTAGTTGAGGGGTCCCATCACAAATGAGGAAGGCAGAGGGACCTGATAATGAGTAACAGTAAATTCAGACTACCAAAAAATATTGATAACCAGACCTGTCAAGAGTTATGACATTTGGCTGATTGGATGTAGGCCAAGTGTTTAAAAGAAAGGGTGCGCCACATTTTCCAGCCAGTTTCTTCACTCCCAATGAAGCAATTGCACTCAGAGGGGCTTTTCTTTAGAGAGCTGGTAGTCTGCTTCATCAAAATCAGAAGCATCCACTTCCACGATGAACTGACTGGGGTTAGGCTGCACAAGGATTGGAGCTGAGGTGAATCACTCTTTCTGGGTGCCAAACGTCCATTCAGCATTGGAGGTAACGGAGCTGCAATCTGACTGAAGTCCCTGATAAATCTATTGTAGAAGTTAGCAAACCAAGGAAACATTGCAACTGTTAATAGTTAACAGTAACAGGACATTCTGCTACAGCTCTGACAGTCTGTGGGTCTATCTACACCTGCACTCTCTTAATAATGTAGCCCAGGAATGAGACACACATGAAACTCACATTTTTCAGCTTTCATAAGAAGCTTATTTTGCAATATCCATTGGAGTAACAGACATATGTGAAGTTGGTTTTCAGAGGTACTTGGAGAAGATGAGGATGTTGACCAGGTAAAGAAATACAAATCAGTTTTAGAAGTCTTGGATTCTGTAGTTTTCTCTGGTCCCCACAGCTCTCATTTAGATAGAGATTATTATTATTATTATTATTATTATTATTAAACCCCCCAAATTGTGACTATCCAGTGTTGAGACCAGGAAGCAGAGCTGCAGTCTTACATGCCTCTGTAGTTTCTCTTCTCCTGTCATCCCTCCAAAACCCCATCCCTATGGAGACTATGTCTGCTCCTAGACCAATAAAAAACAAACCAAAAATTAGCAAAAGAGAAAAATGCAAAAAGTACAATATAGCATTCTCAACTGCACCTAGGAGTACAAAATTTAAATGTTTATTGTTAAGCATTAGGTCTCTCTCTTTTAAGTCCATGTTAGTAAATCATTTAATAATTGATCAAGATATTGACTTATTCTGCCTTATTCCGCCTGGTAACAGCAGGATCGCCCTTCCCTGTGACCCCGAATTTGATATGTGGGATGGATGGATGGATGGATTACACAGTGTGGAATAACTTTCTTTACAGTAGAGGTGTTTCTGAAAGTGCCATAACTAAGTTTAAGGATATAATTACTCCACTGTTATCTTCAGTGTCATTTGCCAACACAGTGCAGAGTAGCTACCTAAACTTCCCATAGAGGTTGACTATCTTGTTAATAGAGATCACTGTGCACAGCTCTGTATACTGTGGCTTCTCTGAAAAAGAGAGCTTCAAATCAGAAGGGCCTCGAATCCTCCTGGAGTGCATGGGCATGTTAAGGGATAGGTCGTTTTAACTTAACCTTCTGGGTTTGTGCATTTATATTTTTCTTGAGTATAATAGACTGCAATTTGTAAATGGGGAGTTTTCTTCACACACTGAGGTTAATTATGGCATTCTGCAGGGTTTCATGCTAAGACCAGTTCTATTTACATTATGCATGCTTCCATTAGGCAGTTTTATTAGAAGGCATAGCATACATTTTCATTGCTATGCAGATGATACCCAGCTTTACCTGACAATGAAGCCAGATGACACATACCAATTAGTTAAATTTCAGGAATGTCTTAAAGAAATAATGGCCTGGATAGCCTTTCATTTCCTGCTTCTAAATTCAGATTAACCAAGGTTATTGTACAAATCTTAGAAACATGGCATCTAACCAGATACTTACTGTGGATGGCATTACCTTGGCCTCCAGTAACACTGTGAGGGATCTTGGAGTCATTTTTGACTAGAATATGTCTATAAATGCACATATTAAACAGATATGTAGGACTGCTTTCTTGCACTTGTGCAATATCTCTAAACTTGGAGTCATCCTGTCTCACGCTGATGCTGAAAACGTAGTCCATGCATTTATTACATCTAGATTGGACTATTGTAATTCATTACTATCAGGTTGTCCTAAACTTTCCCTGAAAAGCCTTTATTTGATCCAAAATGCTACAATGAGAATATTGTGGGCCTAGAAAGAGAGCATATTTCTCTCATATTGGCTTCTCCCTGTTAAATCCTGAATCAAATGTAAAATCCTTCTTCTCACATATAAGGTCTTGAATAATCAGACCCCATTTTATCTTAAAGATCTCATATTACCTTATCGCCCCAATTTGCTCTCGGACTGCTGGCTCACTTGTGGTTTCGAGGGTATTTAAAAGTAGAATGGGAGGCAGAGCCTTCAGCTTTCAGGCCCTCTCCTGTCTCCCTCCCCTCATCTCCAACCAGTCATAGCAGATGGCTGCCCCTCCCTGAACCTGGTTTCTTCCTGTTAAAAAGGAGTTTTTCCTTCCCACTGTTGCCAGATGGGGTCATCTGATTGATGGTGATCTCTCTGTATTATTGTAGGGTCTTACAGTATAAAGCATGTTGAGGCAACTGTTGTTGTGATTTGGTGCTATATAAATTGAATTAAATTGTATATGGTCTCACACATCAGCCCATTTATTTAAAGTTTCATGTTTAGTTTTGGTATTGGGTCATTATGAATTTGAATTGTGCTTTTTTATTGTTTTTTAATGATGTGTTATGTCTGTTTTCTATCCCTCATTATATTTCTCTGCTGTATTTTGTTAGAATGTGGTGGTGTCCTGAATAACCCTGCGGGCGGGAACTTTACATCTCCTGGTTACCTGGTATCCAACTACAGCAACAACATCAACTGTGAGTGGCTGATTCAGAACCCACAGCACATCAATTCCTCTATTGTGGTGTTGATAGAAGACTTGCACCTGGAGAACCATCAGACCTGTGAATCAGACTACCTCCAGTTCCGCTTAGGTAAGTCCCATATAGATATATACACTGAACAGACATAACATTATGACCACTGACAAGTGAAGTGAATAACACTGATTATCTCTTCATCGTGGCACCTGTTAGTCGGTGGACTATATTAGGATCCGAGTGAACATTTTTTCCTCAAAGTTAATGCTTTAAAAGCAGGAAAAATGGGCAAGCTTAAGGATTTGAGCAAGTTTGACCAAATTGGGATGGCTATAGACAACCGGATCAGAGCATCTCCAACACTACATATCTTATGGGATTTTTCTGATCTGCAGTAGTCAGTATATCTCAAAAGTGTTCCAAGGAAGGAACAGTGGTGACTCAGTGATAGGCTCACTGATACACATAGGGAGTGAAGGCTGGCCAATGTGGTCTGATCCAAGAAACGAGCTACTGTAGCTCAAATTGGAGAAAATTTTAATACTGGTTCTGATAGAAAAGTGTCAGAATACACTGTGCATCACAGTTTGTTGGACATGAGACTGCATAGCTCCAGACCAGTCAGGTTGCCCATGCTGACCCCTGTCCACTGCTTATTGCCAACAATGTGCACCCAAGCATATGGAAGAAAGTGGTCTGCTTGATGAATCACATTTTGCATGTGTGCATTGCTTACCTGGAGACATGGCATCAGGATGAACTATGGGAAGAAGGCAAGCCAGTGGAGGCAGTGTGATGCTTTGGGCAATGTTCTGGGAAACCTTGGGTTTTGCCATCTATGTGGATGTTACTTTGACACGTACCACCTACTTAAGCATTGTTGCAGACCATGTAGACCCTTTCATGGAAATGGTATTTGGCTGCAAAAGGGGGACCAGCACAACATTAGGCAGGTGGTCATAATGTTATGCCTGATCAGTGTATAATACAACAGTGATTATTCAGAACTGACACTTTCAGTAGCAATAAATCAAAATTTGTGTTGCACCTCTTAAGGGCAATGTACATGAAAATAAACCTATTTTAAGCTTTTTTGTTTTATTTGTTTTTGTTTATTCAGAATAAATGATTCAGCTATCACTTTACAAGTTTGGTTGAAAAAAAAATTTGCAATATGATCAAATTAAATAGATGTAGGTAAATCAGCAGATAAAAAATTAGGCTACTGCCAACAAGTTCACTTACTGTACCTGTGCTGTGTGTTCAAGAGAGGAAGAAAAAGTATATATAATTACAATAAAATGTTTCACCTTTTGCAGGTGACTCAGATGGGGAGCTGCTGGCCAAGTTTTGTGGGCAGACAACCCCAATAGTACCTATTGTGGTCTTTACCCCAGAGCTCTGGGTCCATTTCCAGACTGACAGCTCTAATGGAGACTTGGGTTTCAAGGCTAAGTACTTGTTCTCTGGTACGACTCACACTGACTGTATCATTACCTTTATATGCCATATATTCTTTGAATATGAGACTATTATTTTTCCAATGTAGCTGTCATGTAGCAGATCAGCATTGTCCTTTGATGGATCATTCTTTCCATGCAGAATGTGGAGGCTGGCAGACAGGTGAGGCTGGGGTGTTATCTAGTCCTGATTACCCCAATATCTACCCCAGCCCCAGTCGCTGTGCTTGGCTGCTAGAGGCTCCAGTGGGTCATACTATTACAGTGAGTATGGCTTGCTATATTAAAACCACTGTAATGACTGCAGTGTTGTATTACAGTCACATCACATTGCAGCTGTTTCACAGTAACCACAGATAAGGTTCTTGCTTAGTATTCCTGAATCCAAATAGGATTAGATTGGAGTATGGGAAGGAGCTGATATATTTCAGCTATATTAAACTCCCAAGATTGCAGGTTTCAGAACTTTCCTTAGAATCCTGCAGTTTTTAAGATTTCTTCAATATTAAATTAACCCAGTGCTAGCTGTCCATATTCCCAATTTTCCACAACCAGAAAATAAATGTTAATTCAATTCAATTTTATATAGTGCCAAATCACAATAAACACCTCAAGGTGCTTTGTATTGTAGGTAAAGACCCTACAATAATACAGAGAAAACCAAACAGTCAAAATGACCCCCTATGAGCAAGCATTTGGCGACAGTGGGAAGGAAAACCTCTCTTTTAAAAGGAAGAAACCTCCAGCAGAACCAGACTCAGGGAAGGGCAGTCATCTGCTGCGACCAGTTGGGACTGAGGAGAGAGAGACAGGACAAAAGACATGCTGTGGAAGAGAGAAAGAGATTAGTAATAATTAATGATTAAATACAGAGTGAAGTATAAACAAAGTAAATAAGGTGAATGAAAAGAACCCCTCCAGCAGCCTAGGCCTATAGCAGCATAAATAAGGGGTGGTTCAGGGTCACCTGATCCAACCCTAACTATAAGCTTTATCATAAAGGAAAGTTTTAAGCCTAATCTTAAAAATAGAGAGGGTGTCTGTCTCCCGAATCCAAGCTGGGTTTAAACTTAAGCAAACTGCATTTTCCAAAATGTAAATAAATACAGAATAAGAGAGTGTAACTCAGTGTAACACAGTTAACTGAACCTGTCAGTCATGGAGGTTGGGGCTTCAGTACATTGAAAGTAACCTGTTGCATTACGGCCATTTGTCCTTTGGACCCTCTGCCCTCTAAACTGTCAACAATGACATGAATTTGCATAGGCATAATTGAATTTCAAAAGCCAGCTTGTGTTCCAGTGCATGAATTTCTTGTAGTCCTTCAAGCAGACACTCAAGTGTGTGACTGCCACCTTTGTGCACTTGGATCCTTTGTTCTACACAGGCCAGTTTTTGAATTTACACACAAATAACTGAATGTGCAACTTATGTTAAACACTTGTGATGTTAAATACTTGTAGATGTGGGTATCACTAAAATGTTCAATACCTTTTTTTAATTATAGGAGGTTATGTTTTTGGTTATGTTCATCTGTCTGTTAGTAAGTAGCATATTTCAAAATTTCTGGAGTTGCTGGGGGAGGTACAAGGAATAATTGATTAAATTTTGGTAGCGTAGTACTGGCACACAGAAAATTTGGGGTGGGCGAGGTATTAACTTCAAGCTAGTCACTTCTGAATAGCACTAGTGAAATGCACAACTGAGATTATTGTTTATTTTAGCTGGCAAGGCAGGGATTACTGTTTGTGTGTTCAGATTGAGGTGTTTAACAGTGTGTTGTAGTTATAATGTGCAAATTTCCTTTGTTTTCCTTCCTCTGCCTTGCTGCAGCTAACCTTCAGCTACTTCAACCTGGAGTCCCACAGCACATGTGGCTGGGACTCTCTCACTATCTTCAATGGAGGATCCCCAGGAGCTCCTGTTATTGGACAGTACTGTGGTACCACCTCCCCAGGAACCATTCAGTCAGGATCGAACAAACTTGCTGTGGTTTTCCTGGCTGATCATACTGTATCCAGAGGAGGATTTGTGGCCTCCTGGTCTGCAGATTCTTCAGGTGGGTTTACACTAGCTAAATAAATAATAATATTCAATTCATGGCAAAGCTATCTGAGGACCCAGTCCCCATGTTTTGTTAAGGTTTATATATACTGTGTAGTCACATATTTGTTGTCTACCAGGCTGTGGAGGGGTGATCCATGCTGATACAGGAACAATCAAGTCTCCAAACTATCCTCAGAACTTCCCAGCCAATGTGGAGTGTACCTGGAAAATCATTGCCCATGAGGGAAACCACCTTGAGATGAGCTTCCACAGTGATTTTGAAATTCCAGACAGCACTGGGACCTGTCAAACCAGCTATATCAAGGTACTGATACTGGAACTACCGTGCAGCGGCTTGTTTGTTTGTATTGTGTTTTGTTATGTTTTGTTTTTTTATTAATTGTGTAGGGCAGTGAGCTTCTTCTTCTTCTTCTTCTTCTTCTTCTTCTTCTTCTTCTTCTTCTTCGTCTTCGTCGTCATCGTCGTCTTCTTCTTCTTCATCGTCGTCATCGTCTTTTTTATCGTCTTCGTCTTTGTCTTCATCTTCTTCTTCTTCTTCTTCTTCATCGTCGTCGTCTTCGTCGCCTTCGTCTTCGTCGCCTTCGTCTTCGTCTTCTTCTTCTTCATCGTCGTCGTCTTCTTCGTCTTCGTCTTCGTCTTCGTCTTCGTCTTCGTCTTCTTCTTCTTCTTCTTCATATTATTGGGTCCAAATTGTTGTTGTTTACATATTCACCTAACACATGAAAGGTAGAAGTCCCTTGGGGGTTGCATGAAAAAGAAAAATCTTAATGAATCTTAATAAAAGAAAAATATACAACAATCACTTTATGACTGGAATTATGCAATCCATAAGCCTCTAGTAGTACATTGTATTCACTTGAGCAGTGAAAGTTCAGTGCAGGGAACAGAAGACGGGACAGAAGCAGGACAACGAGAAATGATAGCAAGGTTTTTTTCTCCTCAAACCAAATAAGCAGAAGTTCTTACCTTCCAGATAATGTGATTTCGTTCTGTGTGGGTGAGCACTTTATGAAGGCAAAGCATGTAAAGAATGTGAAAGAACAGGACAAAATCTCATATGTAAAGCCACTGAAACAAGTCAACAAAGATGTAGGGTTGGTGCTCACAAGATGAAATTTGTAGCACCATGAGCAGTCCTGTTAAGTGAACTTTCTTTCTGATATGTTAATCATAAATAGTTTTTTTTTTTTTTTTTAGCATCTATGTACTCTTTTATAAGTAGAATTTTATTTTAGTGTTTTCTTTCATTGTTGTCTTAAATCATACAACAGAAAAAAGGTTAGAATCATTCATCTTCTCATTTGTGTCTGAGGAAGTGAGTATACTAGTTGTTGAAGGATAAATGACTGTGAGAAGATGTTGTTTTTCTTTTAACTGGTTGCCAAGGAGAACAGGACCAATAGAATACATAAGAGATCAGATACACTATGTTGCCGAAAGTATTCACTCATCTGCCTTGACACGCATATGAACTTGAGTGACATCCCATTCTTAATCCACAGACTTTAATATGATGTCAGCCCACCCTTTGCAGTTATAACAGCTTCAACTCTTCTGGGAAGGCTTTCCACAATGTTTAGGAGTGTGTTCATGTGAATTTTTGACCGTTCTTCCAGAAGCAGATTTGTGAGATCAGATGTTGGACAAGAAGGCTCTCTTCTAATTCATTCTAAGGGTGTTCTGTCGGGATGAGGTCAGGACTGTGCAGGCCAGTGAAGTTCTTCAACATTAAACTCTCGCATCCATGTCCTTATGGACCTTGCTTTGTGCACTGGTGTGCAGTCATGTTGGATCAGGAAGGAGCCATCCCTAAACAAGCAAGAAATTGCCCAAAATGTCTTGGTATGCTGAAGCATTAAGAGCTTCTTTCACTGGAACTAAGGGGCCAAACCCAGCTGCTGAAAAACAATCCCACACCATATCCCTACCAAACTTTACACTTACCACAATGAAATCAGACAAGTACCGTTCTCCTGGAAACTACCAAACCCAGACTCGTCCATCAGATTGCCAGACGGAGAAGTGTGATTCATCAGAGAGATGACATCTCCACTGGTCTAAAGTCCAGTGGCGGCATGCTTTACACCACTGCATCTGATTCATTTTACTGTGGTTGGTGATGTAAGGCTTGGATGCAGCTGCTCAGTCATGGAAACCCATTCCATGAAGCCCTCTATGCACAATTCTTGAACTAATCTGAAAGCAGGAAGTTTGGAGGTCTGTAGTGATTGACTCTGCAGAAACTTGGCAACCTCTGCGCACTATGACCCTGAGCATCCACTGACCCCAATCTATCATTTTATGTGGCCCACCACTTTGTGGCTCAGTTGCTGTCATTCCCAATCACTTCCACTTTGTTATAATACCACTAACAGCTGACTGTGGAATATTTAGTAATGAGGAAATTTTACCACTGGACTTGTTGCACAGGTGGCATATCACAGTACCACGCTGGAATTCACTGAGCTCCTAAGATCCCCATCCTTTCACCAGTGTTAGTAGAAAAGTCTACATGCCTAGATCTTATGCACCTCTGGCCATGGAAGTTATTTGAACACCTGAATTCAGTGATTTGGCGACATAGTCTATGTACAAGTCAGTAGAATGCAGTCATTTCTCATACCATAGCCTCACACCAGGTCTAAAATAGACTGTCTGCAATTATATGTAGGCCCAAAAACATTTTGTAAACTAACTGACTATGCTAAGACATGCTGCATCAAATGAATAAAATGGGTGGTTTAGCCTTTTTCTATCTAGCTGCTTTTCTGCCTTAATCAAGTGTAATTGATTTTTCTCTACAATTGCTACACCGATCATATAAGACAATTGTCTTTTTTTTTCTTCCTATCACCAATTTGTTTTTAAATGAATTTGGTTGCAAAATGCCATCAATTACTAAGAGGATGTGAGTTAAACATTAAATCACTGCATGTTTCTGCAGGTGTGGTCAGGCCATACTCAAATTAGTGAGGCTCTGCTGTCTACAGGCTGTGGATCTGTGGCCCCAGGGTCTGTAGTTGCTCCATATAACATCATCACAAGCCGATTCCAGTCCACTGGAGCCCCTGGAAGAGGTTTCTCAGCGTTCTTCTCCACCAGTAAGAACCAGGCAGCCAAAACAATTGTATGTTAAAGTTACAGTGTAATTAGGACTGCCCTGCCATATTGGCTGTAATATTACAGACTCAGTAGAATGTTCTGAGTAAGTTTAGAATTGATCTTTTCTAATATGAAGGGGTAGAAATGTTACAGTTAACTTATAATTTTCATTGCCTCTTTGATAGCCATTGCAGGGACTCAGAGTGTTCTGTTCTGTAGAGGAAGTTTTCCTTAAGTACTTGTATTCATTCTGCCTGCAATTCTTACAGGTCTCCCTTGCCCTGACAAGCATTACATAGCAAGATGCTATCACCATGTTTCACTGTAGATATGGTAGTTGCCATTCTCTGGTGTCGACCAGATAGAGTTCTGCCCAAATTGTTTCTGAAACATCACATCAGATAAACTTTATTCTCATAGTCTTAGATTCCTGCAGTTTAGCAAACTCTGAACAGTTTTTGTATTTTACTGAGTTACTTGTGCCTTTCTTCGTCTTCGTGATCTTTGGAGTCCTGCTTAGATGGTCGTCCGTTGCGCAAGTTCTCCCTTTACAGTTCCAAACTTCCCCCATTTGATCATTTTTGAGGCCTCTGTGCTCCAGGGAACACTCAGAGTTTTAGAAATGGTTTGATACTTTTGCCCTAATCTGTGTCTCACAATAGTTCTTATGCAGCAAGGTCAACAGAGAATTTTGCAGCTTGTTATTTTCCTGATGTGCAATATGAATTGTCAGATCTTGCAAACCTGTCTAAATTATTAATTTGGTTTGCAACTGGTAGATTGCAAACATTTTAGCTGTATTTAAGGAGGAATGAACTTTTGATATATAGAAACTATTTTCTGACAGCATTAGCCTAGCATGTGTATTTATTTACATTTTTGTAAATGCAGTTTTTTTGTTTTATGGTCAAAGTGAACATATTTGGAAAAAGTAATGTTTTATTTAAAATGTCATTTACAATGCAATAAGTATGAAAAACATAAAAGTATAAATAATTTCTGAAGTGAATTTTTATAAGTTACTGTCTTAACTTATTGGTAAGTACATCTTTTTTGCAGGGACATGGTCATTCCTATCAAAATGCTTGGAAAGTTTGATGTTCATTCTCTGTTTATTAGGGTGTGGTGCAAACTTCACAGCTGACAGCGGACGTGTGGTTTCACCAAATTATCCAGCAGACTACCCAGACAGATCCAACTGCAACTACACCATAGACGCTGGAGAAAAGACTGTGGTCATCCTCACCTTTCAGACGTTCCAAGTTGAAGGCAAGTGTTAGAATTAGTAATAAGACAATGAATCACATGCAGAATATCTTATAACCAACAGCGGGTTGTTTGTTGAGTATTTGCCCTGTCTCTGTTGTCTAGCACATTCCACCTGCATTTTTGATGGTCTGAAGATCTATGACGTGGTTGCAAGTGGCAGTCCTATTGCTACTTTGTGTGGTACTAGCATCCCAGGGACCTTCTCTACCTTTGGTCCCATGTTGCTTCACTTCTACTCTGACTCTGTGATCACAGACAGTGGCTTCATGGCAGAATACAGAGCTATTCGTAAGTAATTGAGAAGTCAAATTATTGTTCTATCCTAATAAGCCAAATGAAGCCATCAGCTTTTAACTGCTATTTGGCTGCACCTCGAAATTCTGCATAAACATTATGAACAGAATCAGTGGCAAAGGGGAGCCCTGGTGGAATCCAACACCCGCTGTAAATGTTGACCAAGTTCTTGCTGCAGTTGGACAAGGATTGAATGGCTCATGACAATGGTCTGGACACCCCATACTCCTAATGCAACCCCCACAGGATACCCCAGGAGAGGCTGTCGATTGCCTTCATCAAGTCCACGAAATACATGTAGACTGGATGGGCCAAACTACCACACACTCAAATATCCCTGAGAAAGAGCTGGTCCAGCATTCTGCAACCAGGAAAAAACGAAGCATTATTCATCTTGAATCCAAGATGCGACTAACAGATGAACTCTCCTTTTCAGCACTCTGGCATGGACCTTCCTGGGGAGGCTGAGGAGTGTGATCCACCTGTAGTTGGAGCACACCCTCCAGTCCCCCTTCTTAAAGATGGGAACCACCATCCCAGCCTGCCAATCCAGAGGCACTGCCCCTGGTCTCCATGCAAAATTTGACAGCCCTACAACATCCAGAGCTTTCAGGAACTCAGGACGAATCTTATCCACCCCAGGGGCCTTGCCACCAAGCAGTTGTTTAACCCCACCCATGATAGGCAACTGTTGTTTGGCATATAAGTGCAATTGACTATCAGGACTTGACCCAAAGTTGCAGGCAAACAAATCTCTTGTTCACTGAAAAAAAACCCAATGTACAGGCTGTTAGCCAAGCTGATATAAGGGTATCCACCAGCCCACCGACTCTCACAAAGGGCAACTCCAGACTGGAGTCCAGCCCCTGTCCAGGAACTGGTTCCAGAGCCTAACTCTTGTGTTGAGGTGAGCCTGACTAGCTTGTATCTTTCGACTTTACGCACTAGCTCAGGCTCATTCCACACCAGAGAGGTGACATTCCATGTCCCATTCACAAGCCTTGATAGCCCAGAATTGGTCTGCCAGGGCCTCCGGCCTTCCCCTCTGCTCGACACACACATTGCACCCGACCCCTACATCGCCTCCTGTGGGCCGTGGGCCTACAGTAGGGAGGGCTCATGTCTCCTCTTCACGCTGCTCCCAGCAGGTATTAGCACATGGGGCCCGGAACTCTCCCTTGTGCTCCCTCCCCAGGCCTAGCTCCAGTGTGGGGCCCCGAAAACCCTATCCTGGGCAGGGTAAACTGTTCCTTTGATTTTCCTCTCAGAGGGGTTGTGTGAATCTCTCTTGATCTGGCCCCTCACCAAATTAAATAACAGATCTGTGTTTTTGTTTTTGTATTTTCATCATATTTGTCATTGCTAGCTATATTTATTAGAAATTATGTGGCATGACTAGTAGAGGGTAAGTGATGGCTGCAAAACACAGTGTCCATGCATATGTCTGAAGTCTGTGTTTGTGTGTGTGTGTGTGTGTGTGTGTGTGTGTGTGTGTGTGTGTGTGGCTGATGCGTGTATGCATCCACAGCATGTGGTGGTTTCTTCAACAGCACTGCAGGTACAGTGAGCAGTCCGACACTCTCCATGACCAACTATCACCACAACATCAACTGTACCTACCACATCAGGGTCCAAACAAACAGAGTGGTGGATCTGAAGTAAGACTACACTATCTTCACTGACTGCTTTAACTGGACTACATTAAATAACTGTTCAATCCACAAATTTTATTGTTTTATAAACAGAACCAAAATCTTGAAAACTTGAATGCAGTGTTATTTTTCATCTACCCTTGACTTTCGGGCACCAGTGCATTGTCTTAAACCTAGGACAAATAAAAACTTGTTTCTGTGGGACCTCCTTCACACAATAATAAGAACAAAACATTATTTTTTTTAAAAAAAAGAAAAAAACAGAACTTCATGAAAAAAATAAAAGTCTTCCCTGATTGTTCACATAGGACTTGGGCTGATTTCAAGTGACAAGAGAAACAAACTGGTGCTTATACTCTGGGCTGGGCTTTAAGAAATGTTTCTTTTTCAACTAATTTTCTCTTGCCACAGGTTTAACACCTTCCATCTCGAAGCGTCTTCTTCCTGTCAGTTTGACTATGTGGCAGTTTATGATGGACAGGACACCTTGGCACCCTTGCTGGGGAAATTCTGTGGTACAGTGCTCCCACCCAATCTACGTTCCTCCACCAATCAGCTGTTCATTGTCTTCAAGACAGATGCATCAGTGAATGGGGTTGGCTGGAGAGCTACTTACAGTGAAACACTTGGTAAGTGGCTATGAGGGTATACACATATATATATATATATATATATATATATATATATATATATATATATATATATATATATATATATATATATATATATATATATATATATATATATATATATATATTTTTTTTTATTTTTTTTTTATTTTTTTTTGGCTACCAGTAGAGGAGGAATTGACTACAGACACTTCAGTAGTTTTATGTATTAACCTTTTGTACACCTTGCATTATAAATTTAGTTGTAAATTAGTAAAACTTGCAATTTCCTTATAAATCTACACTTAATAATCCACAATGAAAAACTGCTATGTACGACAGTTGATCTCCTGGGGCATTCATATCCAACTGTCTCTATAGCTTGCTCAGAATGGTGTCTAAGAGAAAAAAATCTGTGTGTGGACAGAACCACCCATTTGCAAAGTAAAGTCGAAGGAAAATGGCCAAAATACACTGTGAGCGTTTCCTTGAATTACATTGGGTTATGTGTTTTGCCTAAGGTTATTTGTGCATTTTGGGCATGTGTGCAGTCTTTGTATGGATTGATCTAAGGCCCAGTTCCCTTTTGCAGTTTCCCGATGATAACAAAAAAATAACATTTGTCACATTGTGATTCTGACTGGCACCCCACTAATTTCCAGCAACTGCAAAAACTTGGAATACTGTGTAATTATGCATTCCTAGTATGTACCTTCCAGATACTAGAGTTTAAAGTTTTGTTGTTGCTTAATAACTTATTACCAAGAATACCGAAGTGGTTGTTTGTGCCTAAATTACCTGCAGGTCCAGCACAGGGATGTGGTGGGTACCTGTCCATGCCCATGGGCATGTTTGGTTCACCAGATCCAAACCTAGATGGCATCTACGAGCCAAGAATGGACTGCCTGTGGACCATTGAGATGCCAGTCAACAGCGCAGTCAATCTGACCTTTAATTCCTTTGAGCTTGAGACCTCCTCTACCTGCCAATATGACTATGTCAAAGTAAGCATACTAAGGGCACATATTTCTTTCATTGAAACATAATTAAACACAGTAACAACACAGAGGTTTTAAATACAGTACCAGTCAAAAGTTTGGACACACTATTGACTGGTACTGTACATTCAACTCAGTTTTCTAAAAAAGAAAAAATAGCCACGTTACATTTCATGGGTAAATTTGTGAATACATCTTTGAATGCTCCATTGATACTGATGATTATAAAAAGGTTTTAGCAACATATGCATCCATCATTCTAGACTATTACAAACTGTACACATTCTTGCAGTGTGGCACTATAATAAAAGAGTTGTGGTACCTGCAATCTACCTGTTTCTCAAAGGAACAATAAGAGAAAGGATGCCCCCAGCTGTCGAGCAGTTCAAATCCTATAGTAAGAATGGGTAAGCATTTCACAGGTATAGCAATTGGTCTTCTGAGTTCACAAATCCTTAAAAGTGTTCTTAAAAGAAAAGGTGAGGCAACACAATGTGAATCATGTCCCAACTTTTTGTTGCTGGCATCAAATTAACATCAAACATTTTTCAAGAGAAGATTTATACAGTGTCTTTGTGCTGTTTTTGATCAGTTTAAATGGTTTGCAAATCATTGCATTCTCTTTTCTATTATATTTTACACAGGAAAACAACTCTTTTGGAAACAGGGCAGTGATTATGTCTATTAGAGCAATTACTGGCAATTACTTGCAGCGACCTCAAACATTAGCGAACTGTAGGCCTCAGACACCACCTAATGTTTTCATCTCTGTGCTGCAACAGTGAAATGAAAAATTATCGAGTTCATGCCATATTGATGCACTTGCACAATTCATAATACCAAAAGTAGTAATCAACATCACTCCTTCTTTTAATCGTAATATAGTATACACTGACCCTGCTACTATGACTAAATGACACTTGCTACTTGCATTTTTTTTTATCGTTATCAGGTTTATGATGGTGACAACATGAATTTCCCTTTGGTTGGGACATTTTGTGGAAACTCCATCCCTGCTTTCTTTATATCAAGTGGAAACTTTTTGACTGTTCACTTTGTCACTGATGGTTCAGTGCAGAGGCGAGGCTTCAATGCTACCTACAGAGCAGTGCCATGTAAGAAACTTTATCATCGACTTTTCTGCACCACACCCAAGGTTGCATTTTCACGCAAAAAGTCATCAGACAAAATTTTACACACAAAATCTGTCATCTTTTTTAATGACTGGCATAATGTGCTGAGACTCTAAACAACTTCACACTTCTGAAGAAGCTCGATTTGAGTCATTTAAATGATCTTCTGGTATTCATCTGAAGTGCCATTAACAAAGCATTATTTATATCTATAAGTAATTTTTGTCCATCACATTCGCCAAT
>JAMQGT020010461.1:0-23869 GCA_024447675.2 Pterophyllum scalare
TTAAGAATCTAAACCACAAGTAAACTAAGAAACAAACTGAAGAGATTTAACAATAACAGAACTTGAAAGATAAGAAAACACTGGACGTAAGACCCAGGATCATAGCAAATGCCCAAAGAAGAGTGGAAAAGAATATAATATTCACTTCCTATGTACTGTAGTCCACAAAATTAATTTTGTTGCATAAAAAGAATTATGCATAGCCTAACATTTGGAGAGGATATATATATACACCTGACTCTGTACCTAATGGGCATTCATCATCTCAGCTACATCACCAAGCAACTGTAATATCACAGCCATGGGAAATAACAACAGAGATGCATCTCAGTTGTTGTACAGCTACTCTGTAACAGACTGATCAAATCCCATCAGTCAGTTATTGCTACACACACACACACACGCGCGCGCGCGCGCACACACACACACACACACACACACACACACACCCTGTGGGAGGAAGAAGAGACCTTATCCTCTCTACCAATCGCCCCACAGCAGCACTGATCTCTACAGATACCATGGGGGAGGGTTCTGCTATGGCTGCCATTGATCTTCTAACACACATCATGGATTTGATTGCAGGTTAAGGGAGGGAATTCATAGTCAATAAAGTTGAGTTTCTGAGGCACACTGATATCAAAGGTAGTAATGTGCTGGAAATACCCAGAACGTGGCCGCTTTCTTAAGCTGTTAATAGGACATCATTGTGCTGTCTTGTTGTTTTGTAACACCATTCTTAGACATGTTTTATATATTTAATTTAACTGATTGGACTTGATTAGGAAAGGCACGCACCTGTCTAGACCTCACAGCTCACAGTGCATGTCAGAGCAAGTGAGAATCATGAGGTCGAAGGAACTGCCCAAGGAGCTCAGAGACAGAATTGTGGCAAGGCACAGATCTGGTCAAGGTTACAAAAGAATTTCTGCAGCACTCAAGGTTCCTAAGAGCACAGTGGCCTCCATAATCCTTAAATGGAAGAAGTCTGGGAAGACCAGAACTCTTCTTAGACCTGGCCGTCCAGCCAAACTGAGCAATCGTGGGAGAAGAGCATCTCTGGAGAAATCTGAAAATGGCTGTCCACCAACGTTCGCCATCCAACCTGAAGGAACTGGAGAGGATCTGCAAGGAATGGCAGAGGATCCCCAAATCCAGGTGTGAAAAACTTGTTGCATCATTCCCAAGAAGACTCATGGCTGTACTACCTCAAAAGGGTGCCTCTACTCAATTCTGAGCAAAGGGTCTGAATACTTATGACCATGTGATTTACAGTTTCTCTTTTTTAATAAATTTGCAAAAATTTCTACATTTCTGTTTTTTTTTTCTGTCAAGATGGGGTGCTGAGTGTACATTAATGAGAAATAAAATGAACTTTTTTGATTTTAGCAAATGGCTGCAATGAAACAAAGAGTGAAAAATTTAAAGGGGTCTGAATACTTTCCGTACACACACACACACACACACACACACACACACACACACACATATATATATATATATATATATATATATATATATATATATATATATATATATATATATATATATATATTGCTACTACACCGCGTAAGAGGTCACATGAAGAGCTAAAACCCAACATCCAAAATGACAGCAAAATGACTTGTAGCTCAGTGTCACAACATATACAGAAAGCAGCTGCTATCGCAACTACAGATTGAGAGAGGTACAATACAAATGCTAAGGCAAGGGGGAGCCAGGACAACAGGTCAGCGGGGACATTTCATCATCCCCACACTCCGAGATTGGGTACCAAGCCCCAGTAATAGCAACCAGTACACTGAATACCAGAGCAGCTGACCTGAAAGATAAGATCATGGATAAGAAGGAGAACTGGACGCCGACTACCAAGACTACATGAAATAACCTCTGAAAGTCTACTGGAAGATGCGAATGCAGCACTAGCAGTACCCTTCATGGAAAAGATGGCTAGATGCTATGATCAAGGCAGCACGGAGGGAAGTTAGCCAACTCTCAGAGTTGCAGAAAGGTGTGATGATTTATCAACAAGGTGTCCATACCTGAGGTCTTAGAGACTGCCAAGCAAAGACTCACAGCCTTGGCTAACTGGCTGAACAGGTATACCAGAGAGACAGAAGCCAGGAGAATAAACCAGATGTTCTCCACTGAAACATCCAAGGTATATTCTCAGTGGCAGGGGAACAATATGAGATCAGCACCCCCACCAAGGCTAGAAACAGAGCAATACTGGAAAGACATATGGGAGAAGGATACAACACAGCATCTCAGCTCAGTGGCTAGTGGATTTAAGAGCAGACCACAGCAATCTCCCAGAAACTCCAGTAACAATCACAGTTGCAGACATCCAGGACAGAGTCTCACATATGAGATGCTCTATCCCCACTGCTGTTGTGCATAGGCCTGAGTCCACATCAGCCAGATCACTGGCAAGAATGGCTATAAATACCAACTACAAACCAGCCACCTCCTGTACATGAATGACGTAAAGTTGTATGCCAGAAGTGAATGAGATATCGATTCACTGATCCACACCACTAGAATCTCCAGCAATGATATCGGAATCGGATATCGGATACCTGCAAGAGAGTAAGGCAAGTCCTAAAGAGTCAGCTGAATGGGAAGAAAAAGATCCGGGCTATCAACACCTACACCCTGCCAGTTGTCAGATACACTGCTGGGATAATAAGCTGGCAAAAGGAGGAAATAGAAGCCACTGATGTCAAGACAAGAAAGCTCCTTACCATGCATGGAGGGTTTCACCCCACATCGAGCACCCTGAGACTGTACGCCAAGCGAAAGGAAAGAGGCAGAGGACTAGTGTGTGTCAGAACCACTATCCTAGATGAAACAACAAAGATCCATGAATACATCAGGAAGATGGCCACAAAGGATCATCTGCTTAGTGAGTGCCTCAGGCAGCAGAGACTCAAGAAAGAAGAGGAGCAAAAATAGGAACCATCATGGAAGAACAGGCCTCTGCACAGTATGTACCACCGGCAGAAGTGGCTGACACAGAAAAATCCTACCAATGGCTGGACAAAGCTGGACTGACAGACAGCACGGAGGAACTAATCATTGCAGCCCAGGAACAAGCTCTGAGTATAAGATTGATCGAGGCTGGGGTTAACCACACCAGGTAAGACCCCAGGTGCGGGCTGCCCTGCCAGGATGCCCCTGAGACAATCCAGCACATAACAGTAGGGTGCAAGATGCTAGCAGGCAGGGCATACATGGAACACCATAACCAAGTTGCCAGCATAGTATACAGGAACATCTGTGCTGAGTGTGACCTGGAACTCCTGAAATCAAAATGGGATACCCCCCCCCAAGAGTGGTTGAGAACAACAGAGCTAAGATCCTGTGGGACTTCCAGATACAGACAGACAAATTGGTGATATCTAACCAACCGTACATCATAGTGGTGGACAAACAAAGGAAGGTCGTAGTGATAGACCAATACCAAGTCACAGCAACATCAAGAAGAAGGAACACAAGAAGTTTGATGAATGCCAAGGCCTAAGAGAAGAGCTGGAAAGGATGTAGAAGATGAAGGTAACAGTGGTCCCCGTGGTAATTGGATTTTGTTATTTTTTATTTTTATTTATTTATTTTTTGGGGGGGGGGTCTTTACCAGCATGTTGTACCTGAGCAAACACACTCTCACACGATTGCTCTCTGTCTCTGTCTCTGGATGAGACTATATTGCCAAAAGTATTCACTCACCCATCCAAATCATTGAATTCAGGTGTTCTAATGACTTCCATGGCCACAGGTGTATAGAACAAGCACCTAGGTATGCAGAGTGTTTCTGCAAACATTTGTGAAATCTTTGCTGCAATTAGGTGTTTTTAAGCTTATCATGGCAACAATAACCAAAATGTATACAGTGGGGAAAATACGTATTTGATACACTGCCGATTTTGCACGTTTTCCCACCTACAAAGAATGGAAAGGTCTGTAATTTTTATCGTAGGTACACTTCAACTGTGAGAGACAAAATCTAAAAAAAAAATCCAGCTCACCTGACCTAAATCCAGTAGAACACCACTGGTGTTTTGATCCATCCAATTCTGCCAGGTTGCACCTCAGACTGTGCAGGAGCTCAGTGATGAATAAGCCTTTTGGATGAGAGGTTAAATCTTCAGAAACTTAAAGAAGTCCAGTCGCCTTTTTTCGCCAGAGGCTACTATGACCTGGATGACTGAGGACCTACATAGACTATTTCAGTATCAAAATAATCCATTACAACAATAAAGGATTCAAATGTTAAATAGTTTGCCAAGCTTTTTTGTAAAATAAACAGTGTCATACTTTATCTTGATCCAAAATTACTAAAACAAAGCTTATCACACTTTTAATTATTTATGTACATATTTCTTCAGAATTTGCCAGAGAAATCAAACACGTTCTTCACATGACTCTTTGTGCACACCTGCTACAGGTTGCTTAATGTAATGTTTGTCCAAACAACCTGTTACTTTAACATTAAAGCAACAGACAAAAACACCCTCCTTCTGTTTTTCCAATTTTGAGGTCACAATGGCTCAACGTAGTTGTTCCTCACAGACACATTTATGTCATACATGCCATATGTGTCAGTTATATGCTTTTATTATATAACTGCAGTATAGTGAGGCAGATTATATTTAACACAAATCTAATAATTATTTTAATTTAATACATTAATGTCAAAATGAGATAATTAAATAAATTGCTTCAATGGCGAGCTATAAGCAATCACTCTGACAGTTGTTGATTCCAGAGATGATAGTCCAGGAGTTTAAGAGATTAAAAAATAATAATAATTCTTTATGGTCCTAGCATTGTATATTGATTTGACTGCTCTCGGCAGAGCAGACTATATCCTATACACAATGAGCTATGAAAGCCGAACAATATGGGTGCACTGGTACTCACAAGTTTGAGGCCTCAGCTTGAGGAGAGCACAGAGTGCTGAAAATAGCCAGGGGTCATTTGGATCTCATTATCATGAATAAGAGTGATCTTCACTCAGCCAGCACAGAAGCACAGTGACTCGTATCATTTCTGTGAATTCTAATCAGCATTATTAGAATGAAAACTTTTCTGGCACAATTCAAAGCTAAAGCTTCTTTTGAACTGCCCGAGTGAAGGCTCACCTCAGGATGGATGGCAGCATGCCAGATATGTAGAGCAGTGGACACATCACTGGTAGAAGGATCTGCATCTTTTTTTTTTTTTTAACATGGAACACTTAAACAATTGGCTTGTGTTTCTCTATAAAAAGTGGAAAAACAAAAAGTTTATTTGTATCAACCCAGATCAAATCAATTGTAGACCCATTTGTCGAGGTTAAGGAAAACTGTTATCTGGGCAGCTTCACTGGACTCATACGGCAAGTGTAGTCTGAATCCCAACAGTATAATGTAATTTCCTAAACATGCTGGGCTTAAAAATCGTGCTCATTTTTCATGTCTGGGACATGCTTTTTTTTTTGTAAGGTAAACTTTTCTATTTCTCTGTCTCAAATGAATGGGCAGCTGATGACTGAGCTATTATGACTGTAAAGCTAAGCACAACTGTTGATTTACTTTTAATGAGTTTTCCAATTATGCAAGCAATAATACCCATTAGAAGTTACCCTTGAGAGCTGGCTGTGAAGCAGGCCTGCACTGTGCAACTTCTGCTTTCGGCTGCAGGATAGTGAGACTCCTGGGCCACAGTTTGAAGTGGGGAGACCTAACACAGAAAAAAATAAAATTCAGGTGTGGATGAAAGCACATTCTGTTCTGCTATTAGCATGCCAGCTTCTTTCTTTGTATTGAAAGAAAAGTTCAGTATTGCTTCCAGGAATGCAGCCAACTTTTTAAAGATTTTAATGAAAAGCTGTAAGAGAGTGTGTGTGTTTGTGTCAGTTAAATCCCGACAGGAACATTAATCATTGACTGTGAGCACATACAGATCAATGTGGAAAGGTTTGAGTCCTGCCCCTGCTGGGAACAGTTCTCAGTCAGACTTGGAGTGACAGGTTGTAAATCAGGATTTGTTTGTCAGATCAGTGGCAGGTTTAGTGGCTGTTGTTGGTGAATAATGTCACAAACACTTAAATTCTGGGGGAAAAATCCCCAAAACACACAATTCTTCACACAGCCGGCTTTTACTTTCACTATTATGCTCCATAGGCTCTGATTATCTTTAACCTTTTAACATCCAGCCATTCATTTCATTTCAGTTTTATTTATAGCGCCAAATCACAATGAACAGTCAGCTCAAGGCGCTTTGAATTGTAAGGTAGAGTCTTTGAGCAAAACCAGGCTCAGGGAGGGGCAGTCATCTGCTGCGGCCAGTTGGGGCTGAGGGTAACTAAGGTATGGTTCAAGGTCACCTGATCCAACCCTGTCTATAAGCTTTATCAAAAGGGAAAGTTTTTGGCCTAACCTTAAAAATAGAGAGAGGATCTAAAATCATGGCCAGTTCCAAATAACCTCAAGAAACTGAGATTATTCAAATTTGCAAGATGCTACAGATGCTTTGTAAATGGATACACAACCATTGTAAAGCCTCTACACGAACCTCCAGATATCCTCCATCCCAGAAATGGCCAAAACATACTATTAAACTTGAAAAATGTCTCAATTCTAAGGAGCATTTAGGCCTACCTACGAGAGCTTTCAAATGAGCCGATATATATATATATATATATATATATATATATATGTGTGTGTGTGTGTGTATATATATATATATATATATATGTGTGTGTGTGTGTGTGTGTGTGTGTGTGTGTGTGTGTGTGTGTGTGTGTGTGTGTGTGTATATATATATATATATATATATATATATATGTGTGTGTATATATATATATATATATATATATATATATATATGAAAGAGAGAGAAAGGATCCTACATTTTCCAAAGCAACACCAGAAGGACCCTGATCTTGTCTCTATTGATGAGCTGATCTAAACTGCACGTGACCACATTTCTCGTCAGTTCAGTCACCATTCACACTGACAGCTTGTCAAACATTTTCACTACTGATATCAAGTTTTCTTCAGTTGTGGTTCCTCAACTGACATCAGCTGATATTAATGCCAGACAAAGAGCTCATCTTGTCCTGAGGCATGTCATCACTCAGCTAAGAACTCCCTTAAGGGATACTCTTCCCTTAAGCGAAGAATATCCCAATCTGCCTCTTCTCCAACGAGACATCAACAGCATGGAGCTCCGTGAGAACATCCTCATTAGGAAAAGATGGTTGGGAAGCCGCCTCCACCATCCACTGGTACTGCCTGAGGAATGTCGAGAGGAATTTATGGAAAGTCTGCATGACAAGATGGGGCATATGTGCATCGACCACATGCTGGACAGCCTGCTCCAAACCCACTTTAACCATTGAGGTATAGTACAATAAGTGATGCATAAATTATATATATATATATATATATATATATATATATATATATATATATATATATATATATATATATATATATATATATATATATATATATATATATATATATATATATATATATAGTTTTGTTTGTTTTAACTGGGATCTTTAAGGTCTGTTGTTAGTTGTAGTCATTTTTTGGGACTTCCTTAGAGCTGCCTGCTACTGTCCCCACCTTTACTGACATGTGTGTGCTTTTGGCTTCACTGAGTAAGCAGTGTGGAAGTGCCCAGTCAGCCCACAGGAAAAACTCTCCCCCACTACTTTTGCTCAGCTGGAAAGAGATTTGCTTCCCCAAGCTGCATTGTTTCTTATTGTTGCTCCTTGGAGGAGCTGCCAGCCTTGTGCTGGACATAGCAGGCTGAGGAGATCTTGCAAGATGCGGAAAAGGAGATTTTTAAATAGAATCACAATGGTAGTTTCTTTCAAAAGCCCTCTTGCACAGGTGATTATCAATACTTAACAAAATCAAAGCTTAGAGTTGAGGGCAGATTCCTAGAGCCTTTAATTGGTCACTTAATTTAAAGTCAACCCATAAATTTAGGCTGATGGTGTTATTTTGTTTGACTTGTCAAATTCAGTCTTTTATACTACCTTAATAGAGGCTAATGGTTGGAAAGCAACTATGACAGCACATGTAACATCTATGACATATAACTGAGTTCAGTTGTCTAAGACAGCAAAGAGGTCAGGTGACCATGGCCTATACATAAAGATAATAAATCTCCTGGAGCTCACAATACAAATGATCATGTGCTTTGTTTCTTTCCCCACACATGTTATGGTTACGCCACCTGACAAATCGTACTTAAACCCCTGCATTTAAGTAACATCTAAATAATAATTAAAGCTGATAATGGCCATTTAGTGGACTGACAGTATGACTCAACATGATAATAACTGTCAACCATTGGCGATCTCTGGCCATGCTGCTTCTGGAATATTACTGAACCTTTAAAAAAATCTCAATCTTGTATTTCCTCCAGTGACATGCCATCAGGGCCAGCAAGGCAAACAGTGCTTGTCTAGGGGAATCTAAAAATAGACACTAGTTAAAAGTTGAGTGAAAACAGTCTGCTTCCTTTCATCTCAAAGAGCATTGCTGAGATAATGCTGAGATGCCAGCAGCTTTTTTCTGGTTGTTTCCCTATGGATAAATCTTTAGTCTTTAACGGTAAACTGATGGGAGGCCAGCGTGCTAGACAAGCTGCTGCTGGCTCTCTGCTCTGAGATCAGTTACCATCTGCACGCTGTGCAGAAACAGAGCCAGTGTTAGCAAGTACAACAGATATGTTTCCTCTTACTAACCACCTTGCTCAAGCCTTTGAATTCAGTTGAGATTTTTTAAAAAGTGTTATAAATGTATTTAATATACCTTTTTTAAATCACTTTGTTCTGAGTTCATTAAAAGCTGTTTATTTGGAGTTATGTGGTCTTCAAAGCTACAGCCACTGCAAAGATATGAATTTATAGAATATGATGCATATGATACTGTACATTAAACAGAATATAAAGTAGTTAATACAAGCTCAACCTTAAAAAGCTTCAACAGTAATATTAATATAGATCACACTGATGGATTAATACATCTGTACAATTTACCAGTAATACAAAAAGGTTTTATGTGTAATAAGCTGCTTTCATAGTGTTTTATTGTTACTTTGCAAAAAAGAATAGTTCTCTTCATCAGCTAATAATGAATATTTTGATGATAACTATAGAATACCAGTTTACAATTCTTCAGGCAAAAAGGAGTGCAGAAAGATCAAGATATCCAGGAAGAGTCCAGCAAGAAAGCTGTCAGCATAGACATAAGTCAGTGCATGCCACTGAGTTGCATCATGTTCACCTAAACCTTCACTTGTCATCTCTGGTAGAACCTCTTAATGCACGACTGTCTATGTCCTCTGGTGGGACACTTTTCAGCACAGTTGCCCATTAAAACTCAGCTTTATCTATCCATGAATCCAGATGATACACATCAATTAGTTAAACTCCAGGAATGTCTTAAAGACATAAAGCCTGGAAGACCTTCTAATTTCCTACTTCTAAATTAAGATAAAACTGAAGTTCTTATACTCGGCCCCACAAATCTTAGAAACATGATGTCAAACCAGATACTTACTCTGGATGGCATTACTTTGGCCTCCAGTAACACTGTGAGAATCTTGGAGTCATTTTTGATCGGGATATGTCCTTCAATGCACATAGTAAACAAATATGTAGGACCACTTTTTTGCATTTGCGCAATATTTATAAAATTAGAAACATCCTTTCTCAGACTGATGCTGAAAAGTTAATCCATGCATTTATTACTTCTAGGCTGGACTACTGTAATTAATTATTATCAGGCTGTCCTAAAAACTCCCTGAAAAGCCTTCAGCTGATCCAAAATGCTGCAGCTAGAGTACTGACAGGGACTGAGAGAGCTATTTCTCCTTGGCTTCTCTTCATTGGCTCCCTGTTAAATCTAGAGTAGAATTTAAAATCTTTCTCCTAACATACAAGGTCTTGAATAATCGGGCCCCATCTTATCTCAAAGACCTTACAGTCCCATATCACCCCAATGGAGCACTTCATTCTCAGACTGCTGGCTTACTTGTGGTTCCTAGGATACTTAAGAGTAGAATGGGAGGCAGAGCCTTCAGCTTTCAGGCCCCTCTTCTGTGGAACCAGCTCCCAGCTTGGATTCGGGAGACAGACACCCTCTCTATTTTCAAGATTAGGCTTAAAACTTTCCTTTATGATCAAGCTTATAGTTAGGGCTGGATCAGATGACCCTGAACCACCCATTAGTTATGCTGCTATAGGCCTAGGCCACTGAGGGGCGTTCCCATAATGCACTGTTTCTTCTCATTCACCTTTATTTACGTGTTTATACTTCACTCTGTATTTAATCATTATTAAGAGATTAATCTCTGGCTCTCTTCCACAGCATGTCTTTTATCCTGTCTCTCTCCCCTCAGCCCCAACGGGTCACAGCAGATGACTGCCCCTCCCTGAACCTGGTTCTGCTGGAGGTTTCTTCCTGTTGAAAGGGAGTTTTTCCTTCCCACTGTCGCCAAGTGCTTTGCTCATAGGGGGTCGTTTTGACTGTTGGGTTTTCTCTGTGTTATTGTAGGGTCTTTACCCACAATACAAAGCGCCTTGAGGCGACTGTTTGTTGTGATTTGGCGCTATATAAATAAAATTGAATTGAATTGAATTAAAAGAAAAAAAAGTTGTTAATATGTTTATGATATTTTTCTTTCACTGACTCCAGGAGATTACTGTTAAAAATACATGTACCTGGTACTTATATAGAGCTTTTCTACTCTGAAAAGTACTCTTTTCCACAAGCTTCATTCACCCACACTTTTTTCAACACCTAAGCACCTTTCATGCACACACTGATGGATGCATCCAGGCAACTTGGGGTTAAGTATCTTGCCCAAGGATACTTCAACATGTAGACAGGAGTAGCTGTGGATCGAACCACCGACCTTCCAATTACTAGACAGCCTACCCTGTCTCTTGAGCCACAGTCACCCTTGCATTCTTATATGAGTGCACAGACACAGATCAGTTACATAGAAGATCACACTTAAAGCTGACAGAAAATGTTTTTGACCTGAGGCAGAAACTGCCCTCGCTCTTCCCTCTGTAACAAATATTTGTCGACTTCCCTGTTTTTCATTAATTCCTTTGACTCTAGTGACTGAGAGATCATTGTCAGCAGGATGATGTTGACAAAGACAGAAGCTGCTATTTTCAGCTCTATTTTATTGATTCTATCGGATGAACACACATGAAAGGCCTGAATAGGATGATGTCTAGGGAGAAATGCACACACTCAGATATATAGGAACAAACCGAGTGAGAGATAAGCACGTATATGTCCGCTCATGCACAGTCACTCTACCAGCACAGCAGAAACACACTAAGCCTTAATTTCCATATAATTGGATATAGGCCTCTCCTGCAGATTAAATTTACAGTAATTAGTCTTTTCATGTGAAAGGAACACAGTCAGTGTCTCTACATTGCATTATTAAGCCTTAGGCCTATTAACATGGGTAAACAATAAGAACCACAGCAAAAAAGCATCAACATATCCTCCTCTCTCTCACACACACATACACACAAATGCTTGGTGTTATTAGAGTGAATCTACAGTTTTCTATTGCACCACACCTATGTGGTGTGTGGGACGATTAAAGTGGCTGTTGGTAAAGAAATAAAAGGTCGACAAAGGTAGCTGGTCTTCTTCAGGGCCAAGCTGTTCTCTGTCATTGAAAGTGTTAAGATAAGCTTGTGCCATTACAACCTACATCTAGCCTGTCCAACGGCCTTATCTCCTCCTGCTGTAATAACCCAGCTACACAGTCAACCTGGACATGGATAAGGGTGTCAGTGTACAAGAATATGTGTGTTCGGATTCAACCTAGGCAACACTCACAGTGTGGAAGGCTCCTATTTGTACTTTTTCTGCTGCTAACAAATGTGAGGTCAACCATGTCGACCTTGTTTGTTGGGACAGTTTAACATGCAGACTTGTGGGCATGGGGATCAGATCACTGATGTCACCCTGAACAGATCATACAGTATTTTTTAACTTTCTTATGAGTGACACCTAAAATAGCAGCTGTCATGACTCATAAATCCCATCTCGTTGGGTTGCTAAGCATTGCTCTCAGCTTTGTACTTAGGTAATAATTTTCTGCTTTTTCTGAAGGTTTTTCAAGCTTTTCTTTGGATATTCCAGTCATTATACCTGACCATTTTTAGAGGAATGTTTTTTTGTTTGTTTTTTATGATTATATGATCTATGATCCATTAAAGGATAAAAAGAAGCCACCTAACTCATATATCACAAAAATTGGCAAAGAAACAATTTTAAATTGTATCTTCATAGTTGAACAGCATGTTGTGAAAGCATATCATTTGTCCCCATTTATTTGGTCCCATTTCTTAAGTTGAATCTATGAAAAATGCCACAGATAAGAGTTTGACAGACAGAAAATGTATTTTTGATAAAAGGTGATTCCCAAAGTGCTTTTTTCCAAGAACGTTGTATATCTCAGCATTGTATGCAGTGCATCCTTAAAATTTTGAGGAAACTAGAGAAATACAGACAAAAACGAAGTAGTAGGCCTAAAAACCTTACCTACAGCAAAAGAACAGTATCTGAAACTTTAAAAAGAAAAAAAAGTCTTGCAAAGACCTAACCTTGGACCTGAGAGATACATCATGCATTGGGAGCAGGGTGAATAGCAGACTGAAAGCAGTGAGATAGCCATTGAGTGCTTCAGCTTTCTATGTGTCTATTTCTCCCGTCCATATGGGATTGTTGCATGACCCAAGGGCAGCTGAGAATAATGAGTGAGCTAGAGGAGTGGAAAACTAGGAACTGGAGATGTTCACGATTATTGCTGGATAAAATAAGCTGCACTGGCTCAGTCTGATGTGTGATAGTGGAAAGGGAATGACCATTTAATGCTGTGACAGCCCTAGGGATCTCCAGGGGCTGAGACGTGATACTAACTGTTCATCTGACAGATTCTGTTCAGCACCAGACTCTAGAAGCACACAGAGAGAAAGACTGTTCATTTTACAACTACCTGTGTGCAGCAGCTGCATGCTGCATGGGATTCATTTTCTTGGAGGTGGCATCGTCCACCAGTATCCCCAGTCCTGCAGGCGAGTGCTGGCTTTTGGCCAAATTGTGCAGGCAGTATTGAAATGGTCAGACTGACCACAATACATACAAAGTCCTGCCTCAGTCTTCTGAATTGATCTGAATTCTGGTGGTACCTAAAATTCCTCTCACTGCTACACTCTCTGAGGCAGTTGTCAATTCTAATAGTCAGGGCCACTAAACCCTCAGAACTCTTGGGGTTGTCTCTTGAGGCTAACTCATCCTTAAAGTGATCATTTAAAGAATTACAGAAGGTATTATGGTCCTGGGTCTTCTGCCCAGTGTTTTCTGTTTTGGTCATTCAAGTTCTGTTGTTGTTAACTATCTTCAGCTTAATTCTTAGTTTACACATGATTTACAGTTCACCTTTGCATATTAGGCTTAGGCTGTCTCAGAGCTAGACAATAATTGTTTTGTGTTCTCTGTTACTGAGCCGGTCAGTACAGAGGCAATCTTTTGTTTTCCCAATCCAGCCAAACAGGTTTGTGTTGTGTTTTTATGTCTTCTGTTTTGCTCTATTTGTTTTATTGTCGTATAGATTCTATCTCGCTTATTTTGCAGTCAACTTGTGAAGCACTTTGGCCAACTCTGTTGCTTTTAAAATTGCTATAGAAATAAATTTGACATTGACGTTGACGTTGATGAGATTGGTAACCGTGCTACCCACTCAGAAACTGTTTACAATGTTACCTGCTCAAAGATTTTTAATTGTATAGCCTGCTTCAAGAATGCAATTGCTGTTCCTTTTTCAAAGACTATATATATTCTTCACACCAGCTTAGTCAGAGACTGATAACTGTGATCCCAAGCTGGCTTCCCCAGAAACAACTTCTTGTGCTCCTGAGTTTGCTGATTTAGAGACTGCATTTTATGTTTTCAAGCCTGTGAATTCAGAGACTACGTTTTGTGTCACTGAGCCGACTGATTCTAAAACTGTACTTCCTGTTTCTGAGTTGGAAGTAAATATAATATTTTATGTAGCAGCCACATCTGAAACTGTTTGTGTTTCTCGCTGTTCACTGCTTTTTCATCAGCTCAGTCAAAAACTGATAATTGTGTTTCTCAGCCAGCTCACTCAGAAACCTTTTACAATGTTCCACAGCCAGCCTCCCTAGACAATGCTAAGTGTGCTAACCCTTTGCTTCACTTTGGGCCTATGACTGTCTCTGCACCTGTTCTTGTTCCCAGGGTGAGAGTGGCTAATGTCCAGCCTGTCCCTGCACCTGTTCCTGATCTATTTCAGCCTGAGACCACAGGTCCTGAGATGCCTGAGTTTGTGGTGGGTTCCAGTCCATTGCTCCCAAATTCTGAGGGCCTCCGCCTTCACTGTTGGTAATCTGTTGAGCCTCCAGGTGGGTCCTATCAGTGCCCCTGTCTTCAATCTCCATGCCATCCAAGGGCATTCATCACCACAATTGTCAGCCTCCAGCTAAGTTTCCTGAAGTGTTTCATCAGTCTTCTGTCAAGCTGCCATTGGATCTTGTGTTTATTGTTTCTTATAGTGAGCGGTGTGTGAGGCTAGACACTAAGGAAGGAGAAACTGACTTGTACCAATTGACTAGGCAGACCAGTCAAGCCAGAAATGATTTGTTGCAGGTTAGGGTGCTTAAAGACAGAGATGTAAATGTACTGGTGAGTGAAGAAAGTGTTTTGAGAAGGTGGAAGGAATAGTTTGAGCGGCTGACGAACAAAGAAAACGAGCAAGCAGGACTGACAGAGGACAATTAGTTGATCACAAAGTGCAGAGGGTTAGTAAGTAGTAAATGAGGGCAACTATGAAGAGGATGAAGAGTGAAAAGGCAGTTGGTCCAGATGACATACTGTATCTGTGAATGTATGTAGATACACTATATTGCCAAAAGTATTCACTCACACATCCAAGTCATTGAATGCAGGTGTTCTAATCACTTCCATGGCCACAGGTGTATAAAATCAAGCCCCTAGGCATGCAGACTGCTTCTACAAACATTTGTAAAGAATGGGTCACTCTCAGGAGCTCAGTGAATTCCAGCATGGTTCCATGATAAGATGCCACCTGTGCAACAAGTCCAGTCATGAATTTTCATTGCTACTAAATAGTCCATAGTCAACTGTTTGTGGTATTGTAGCAAAATGGAAGCAATTGGGAACAACAGCAACACAGCCACAAATTGGCAGGTCATGTAAAATCACAGGCACATTTTGCACAGATATCTCCAACTTTCTGCAGAGTCAGTCGCTACAGATCTCCAAACTTCATGTGACCTTCAGATTAGCTAAAGAACAGTGTGTAGAGAGCTTCATGGAATGGGTTTCCGTAGCTGAGCAGCTGCATCCAAGTCTTTCATCACCAAGAGCAATGCAAAGCATTGGCTGTAGTGGTCTAAAGCATGCCACAACTGGACTCTAGAGCAGTGGAGACGTGTTCTCTGGAGTGAAGAATTAAATTTCTCTGGCTGGCAATCATATGGATGAGTCTGAGTTTGGTGGTTGCCAGAAGAACGATACCTGTCTGACTTGTGCCAAGCATGAATTTTGGTGGAGGTGGGGGTTATAGTGCAGGGTTGTTTTTCAGGAGTTGGGCTCGGCCCCTTAGTTCCAGTTAAAGGAACTCTTAATGCTTCAGCATACCAAGACATTTTGGACATTTTCATGCTCCCAACTTTGTGGGAACAATTTGGGGATGGCCCCTTCCTGTTCTAATATGACTGCACACCAGTGTGCAAAGCAGAGTCCTGCACGGAGTCCTGACCTCAGCCCAAAAGAACACCCCCCAGGGATGAATTAGAGCACAGACTGTGAGCGAGGCCTTCTTGTCCATCATCAGTGTCTGACCTCACAAATGCGCTTCTGGAAGAATGGTGAAAAAATTCCCATAAGCACACTCCTAAACCTTGTGGAAAGCCTTCCCAGAAGAGTTGAAGGTGTTCTAGCTGCAATTGGTGGGCTGACATCATATTAACATATTAAAGAATGGGATATCACTCAAATTCATATGTGTGTGGTAGACAAGTGAATACCTTTGGCAATATAGTGATTCTAGGAGCGAGGGAAGTGGACTTTTTAACCAGATTGTTCATGCACAATCTTGGAGAGTTAGAGGATGCCTGAGGAATGTAGAAGAAGTGTACTAGTGCTGATTCCCAAGAAAAAGGGTGATGTGAGCTGTAGTAACTACTGAGGGATAAAGTTAATGAGACATACCACGACAATATGGGAAAGAGTTGTTGAGGCTACCTAAGCTGAGAGGTGTTGATCAGTGAGCAGCAGCATGGCTTCATGCCGAGAAAGAGCACTACAGATGCAATGTTTGCTTTGAGAGCGTTGAAGTATAAAGAAGATCAGAAGGAGTTGCACTGTCTTTGTGAATCTAGAGAAAGCATGTGGAAGGGTGCCAAGAAACTGTGGTACTGTATGAGGAAGTCATGAGTGGCAGAGAAGTATGTGAGGGTGATGCAGGACATGTATAAGAACAGTAAATAGTCGTGACATGTACAGCAGGAGTGACAGCTGAATTTAAGTTTGGGGGTGGGATTTGTCTTGTGTAGTGAGAACTGGAAACAGGCGGAAGAGAGCCTGAGGAGGTAGAGGTATGCACTGGAGATAAGAAGAATGAAAGTCAGTAGAAGCAAGGCAGAATATATGTGTGAATGAGAGGGAGACACAGTCCCAGTGAACCTGAAAGGTGTAGAGGTAGTGAAGGTAGGTGAGTTTAAATACCTGGGGTCAACCATCCAAAGCAATGGAAAGTGCACAGGAGAGATGAAGAGAAGAGTGCAGGCAGAGTGGAGTGGGAGGACATGAGTGCCAGGGGTGATTTGTGACAGAATGATAGCAGCAAGAGTGAAAGGGTAGATTTACAATATGGCAGTGAGACCTGCTATGTATGGCTGGAGACAGTAACTATGAGAAAAAGTCAGAGCTGGAGATGTCAGAGGTGAAGGTGTACATAAGCCCCCAACAGTTTATGTGCTGGTATATTTTACTTTCTACTAGTTTAAGTAGTGTTGTCCTAAGCTGATGTTGTTCACATCCGGTCTGTATAAGTTAGCTATGTACTACCTGTGTAGCTATGGTGTAATCTATGGTGTTATCTTGGTATAAAACACATGTAGCTCAGACTGTATTACTGAAACTTTATTAGCATACCTAACTGTGATGAGATACATTTATTATCCCCTTTCTCTGTGTGCTACAGAACCACACATGCATCTTTACAAATTCTACCCTCATTCACATATGTACCCCAGTACACTCAAAGCTATGTCTAATCAGGCCATGCTCCTCTGTAACAGCTACAGCTAACTAATAAAGCCCACATGTGAAACAGCACTCCTGTCTCTTCTCTTGCTATCTCCAACGGGGTGAAATCTACTTTAAGTGGTGTTCTGGCCGACACTTTAGGTCGAAGGTGGTATCCAAACACATCCAGTGCCTTCCAGTCCACTGAGTTATGAGATATCTCCCTTACAGAAGGTAAAGATTTTCATTGGGGCTGACTAGGATGGACAAATTAAAGAGGTCAGTTTTTGACAGGTCAGTTTTTGTGGTTTGCAGACAAAGTTAGACAGGCAAGGCCGAGATGGTATGGACATGTGCAGAGAAGGGATTGTTGACATATTGGACAAACAATGTGGAATAGGACGCTTACAGGTAGGAAGAAAAGAGGAAGACCTCAGACGATGAGGCTTTTCCTCTCTTTGTCCTGTATTTAGCTACCTTCACTCACTTCCACTCCTTGATTACCAAAATTATCCTAGGGACTATTCTTCTCAAACATCACCTTGCAGTCTCCTGTCTCTCTAAGACTGCACCTTCTGCATAAGATGTAGTCCACCTGTGTGCACCTTCCTTCACTCTTGTATATCATCCTATGTATGTCCCTCTTCTTGAATAATGGTTATCACAGCCATTTCCATCCTTTTTTGCAAAATCCACTACCATCTGTCCTTCCACAGTTCTTTCATTAACACAATACCTACCCAAGCCTTCCTCATTACCCCTGCTTCCTTCACCAACATATCCACTGAAGTCTGCTCCAGTGACCGTTCTCGTCCCCCTCTTTACAACATCATCCAGTTTACTCCAGAATTTATTTCTCCTCTGACATCCAACTTGTGGGGGTATATGCACTAACAACGTTTAGCCCCTTAGCAGCCTAGTTCTATTGCAGCATAACTAAGGGAGGGTTCAGGGTCACCTGATCCAGGCCTAACTATAAGTTTTATCCATAAGGAAAGTTTTAAGCCTGGTTCCACACTCCCACCTTTACTCTTCTCATTTGCTGTCACTAAACACAACTCCCCCCTCTCTTCTTCCTTTTGCTTTGGACAACAGTAGCACAATGTCTACTTTTACCCTTTTGGCTAGCAGCATTACAGGCAGTCGATATCCCAGTCCCTACCCATCCTGCATGCAAATCTTCTTGATGAGCCGCATATTTGATATGGCAACAATTTTATTACCATTCTGGATAACCCTCCCCATTTATCTGGGCTTGGGACCAGTTCTAGGAGTACATTGCCTTGTGGCCCCCCTGTGGCTGGGTTGATATTCAGCAAATATGTGTTGCTTTAATGAGCCTGCAGTATATGAGATTTGCCAACAAAATGTGTAGAAAGCTATAATCTGACACAGGCTGGCATTGAGATTAGCTGATCTGTCAGGACTGTGGCTGAGCTTGACTTCATGGCCTGCCTGAACGAATGCTATACATGATTAACAATGACAGTAAAAAAATTAGGAGTTGAAGTTGAGAATCTGAAATGCAGTTTTGATGATAAGCAAAGACTCTTTGTGCCAAAGTTACCGCTAGGTTCATAAATAGTTTGACAATGAATGAATACATTTTTGTAATCTTATCTCTGTACACCACCGCAGTGGATTTTAAATCAAACAATCAAGATGTGATTAAAATGCAGACTGTCAGCTTTAATTAAAGAGTTTTACAAAAGTATTACAATAACTAATTCATATCATAGAAATCAAAGAATTACTTTTTCTTCAAAACAGCCGAGCTATTGTCATAGCCTTGGTGTCAGCATCTGTTCTACAAAAACTATGCAGTATAACAGCCATAACTCGATAAAGATGTGACTCAGTATTTTTAAATTCACACCACAGATTCATCTACTAAAGATCTTAGACGAGTTCAAATCTCAGTGACCTTGATCTCAAGCTAAAGGTCAGAGGTCATGTTTTCTAAAGAAAAATCTTTTCTAGAGTGATCTCACCTGGAATTTTCAAATTCACACCATAGATGCGTACTGTTCAAGCTAGACCCATGAAACTTCACACACTTTTTCACTGACTTTCCCATGAGAGCTTTACTCTGATTAAATTGTATTTCTTTAATTTTTTTGAGCAGTATACTACAAGAATGATGGGAAGAGAGTATGGTGAAGACAAGGAACAGCTACTGAGGTGAAGCATGCTACATTATTCATCAAATATGGTGGTGGCAATGTTATAGTATGGGTATGTCAGTAGTCACTAGTGTTTACTAGTTGAATTACAGGATGAATTCTGAGGTATACTGGCCTATACTCTGCTCAAATTCATCCAGATGCTGCAAAACTGATTAGATGGTTCTTCACAGTGCAAATGTACAAGGCATACTGCAAAAGCAACCACAGAGTTTCTCAAGGCAAACAGGATGTTTTAGTTGGCAAAGTCAGTCACTTGATCTCAACTCAATAGAGTATGCTACTCAGTTATTGCATACAAAGATGAAGGCTTGAATTAAATCTCAAAGTCTACACATTAATCACATCTTGATTGTTTCATTTACAATCCAGTGGGTTGGAGAACAGAGACAAAATTGCAAAAATTGTATAAACAATTATGGACCCAGTCTTATCAAAACATTTTGCCTGGTAAAAGGCAGCAGTTAGTTGTGTTCAAGATGTATGAATCACCTGATCATGGCTAGCTATATTATAATTCATGATCCAGAATGGGTGGGGATGAGTCCTTTGCTTTTTATGATCCCAGAGCAATTTGTGTAGCACAACCCAAGGGACAAGCAGGACTGGTAAGGCTGTGAAAAACTGAAAAGAGGGCCATTCCCTGCACATTCTAGTAGGCTATTGGAGGCTGAGGCCTCTATGGAGTACTAGTTGGACTGTAACTTTTAGTTTTTCAGATGAGAGTAAGAGGACAACATGTGCCAGCATGTATCTGTGTTTTTCTGTAGGATTTGTAAAAAGTTTTCCTCTTTTCAAATTTCCATAAGAAGTCTTGTCTAATCAGTTTGCAGCTGGGGTTGCTCATAACTGCAGAACACAGAACTTATAAAATGTAAGCTGCAAAAACAGATGTCCTCATGAATTAGTGAGGCACCCATGAAAAATTAACAGACGACCTAGGACATAAAGCCAGGGGGCTTATGCTCATTTAATTCTCCCTTCAACATGCAATATGTTGCCTCCAGTCATTGTTTTCACTGTCTGTCCACGTCCAGCTGCAGCAGGCCTGTTTTTAGATGTGATAAATTAATAGCGACGGAAATGTGTCTGTCGAATAAATAACAACATAGACTCTGGGATAACAGGCTCTATCAAACTCACTGCTGAAAAATGGTTTTAAAAAAACTGTCTCACTTTCAGCTAGGTTTTTAGCAAAGTGGCTGACAACGATTTTAGGTACTTGCAATGAGCTGGCATACCTCATTATATTTTTCATTCTGCTAGTCCATGATACATGCAACTGCAGTGATGCCACATGCAAGAGATTAAGCCTGTACAGCATCATAGGAACATCAGCTAGAATAATATAAGCACAAGTGCAGTTCTAGGTCTTTGTTGTAATATATGAAGTGAGTCTATTTACCTCAAGCCACAACCTCCAATGAACAACACAAACATGCAATTCTCCCAACGGCCACTCGAGGCTGGCTACAGAAGTGAGTACACAGCCATAGACTCCTATGTTAAAAGGTCAAAATTTACAACATTAAAAAGCATGCTTATTGTCTTGTAAAAAAAAAAAAAAAAAGGATGTTTAAACCCAGAACTTGTTGCACACCAACTCAGAAATCACAAATGGTTTATTTTACTACACACAACAAAACACAAACTACAAAATCTATAATGCAACACTGTGATAATAAAAAGGCTCAAAGTTAAGAAGGCTGAAAGTCTTCTCTGTGAAATCAGGGATTTGCAGTGGGTTATGGGATCAGTCATTCTTTCACTGTTAAAAGTAATTATGTACACAGTCTTTGTACTTTTGTCAGTTTCTTTTTTCATCTTTATTTTATTTGATCCAAATCAAATCTTTTTTATGCTCATGATTCATCTCATTGCTTGGTGAGTTGGTTCAAGGCTTAAAATCATTTATATAAGGATTTTCTAAAACAATGGAGAGAGAGTGGGAAATTAACTTCCAGAACCAGAGCCCTTAAAAAGTGAGTGCTCACTGTTGCTTTCTCTCCCTCCAAATGTGGTCACTTCTGACTCCTAAAAAAAATAAATAAATAAGAAAACTAAAACACAATAACAGTTATTCAGTGGAACTGTAGCCGAGTGGATGGCCCAAATGCAGACATGAGGAAAACTAACAAATGGTGAGCCTTTATTGTAACTAATTGAATCCAAGAAAAAACAGGCCTGGATATAGGAAGCAGAAGAATCCAGGGCAGGGGAGACAGTTCTAGGGGTAGGCTCAGCTGTGATGCAAAGCAGAA
This sequence comes from Pterophyllum scalare, assembly GCA_024447675.2. NCBI lineage: Eukaryota > Metazoa > Chordata > Actinopteri > Cichliformes > Cichlidae > Pterophyllum > Pterophyllum scalare. The sequence goes on from JAMQGT020010461.1 coordinate 21,784, forward strand.
GAGCAGCTCAGGGGGTTGACATGACTGCAGGAAAAAGTAGTTCAGCCTCTCAGAGGTCCCCCTGGTGGCCAACTGTGGAGACAGAGCTTGTCAAGTGGTTGAGGGGATGGGCAACATTAAAGGTGTTGGGGACCCCCAACAGGCCAAGAAAGCTGAGGACTGCGAGAGAGACGGGAACCCTCAGGTGGCTTTGCAGGAGGCATAGGACGATGGAGGAGATGGGGCCCCTCAGGAGGCTTGGGGGAAGGCCAGTAGCAAAGGTGGAGCTTCACATGTGGCAGTCAGCAAGTGCAGTTGAGACCATACAGGTTGATGTGGCAGCCAACAATGATGAATAAGGGCAGGGAAATAGCTGCTAAGGTGAATCCCATCTGGTGGCCAAGCAGAAGCCTGGAGATGGTGAGAAGGCCAGTAGTGAAGGCAGAGTCAAGTTTGTAGTACAGGAGCAGGCTAGTCAGTGTCTGGAGGTAAAAGTCACTAGAGAGGGCCCCGGCAGAGCAGTCTCTGTGGAAGACCTGGCGTTGACCATTCTCAGTGTCAGTAGTCTCGGAGGAGTCAAGGCTGGAAGGCTGGGCAGCTGTGTCAAAACTAGACAATGCTCTCGACATGGACCAAACCTTTGCCCCCCTAAACTGCCAGTAATGACCCCAACTCCAGTTCTGGTTTCAACCCCCCCGACATGGTCACTGCACGACTCAAAACTACCTTCTCCTGATCCATTCAGAGGCAAAATGGGCCACTGTGTGGGTTTTCTGTTACATGCCTTTCCTAGTGATTACAAAAAGATTTCTCATGTTGTTGCTTTGCTAAGAGGTAGAACCCTGCAATGAGCAGAGTCATACTTATTGTCAAACCCAGCTGAGACTGCATCCTGAATACATTGAGTTTAATTGCTTATTCTATGACACTCTCCATGAGGAGGAGGCATCTAGACATGTGTTCGGTGTTCACCAGGGCACAAAGTCAGTGGCAGAGATTGTGGTTGAATTTCAGATTCAACCACAATCAGATTTCAGGTTGGGGGCTAAAGTTCTGAATGAGGTACATTTTATCATGCTCTATGTGATTGTTTAAAAGAAGAATTACAGATGAAGCCACTTAAAATGCCAGGCAGCTGGGAGGGGCAAGTATTCTCACTGTCTAAAACGAAGCAACAACCAATGGTGGAGAAAGTTTAGAAAATCTAAAATGGATGGATAAAAGTTTAGACAGTATGACCTTTCACACGTCAAGCAAAATGATTCCTTGTACAGTAAACATTTTTTTTCATCAATTTATTTCAGTGAGCCTAATAACTTACTAAGTACATTAATAAAAAGGTTTAAAAAGAAGTACAGTACAGTAGCAATCCAAGCTGTTTTCCTGTTCAGTCTCCTGTTAGAAGTTCTATGAATGTAGCTTCAGGCTGCACTTTTATCACTTGTAAAATGATTTTAAAAGCTACCTACTAAAGGTAGCTTATAACACGTCATCAGCATTAATATGAACACCCATCGCCTCTGCCATGTCCTGCTTCTGCTGCCTGGTGTCAGACCTGATTTGCACGACAGTATTGTCCCAGCCGTCCTTCCACCATCACACAGATGTGCCCTCTCATAAATGTGTACTGCCAGTGACGATAAACTGAACATGATAAACATGAATTCTGCTTTTCAGAATACACAAACTTGGCATGCACAAAATCAGGCACGCCCCACTGTAATGACTACTTTATCTACATATGGGTCATTGCAGAATTGTAGGACATTTTGGGTTCAAAGCTTTTGAAAATGGTATCATTTTTATTATATGTTTTGTTTGTCAATTACTAAATTTGGTGCAACTCTGTTACTAACATTCAGACATCTGGAAAACTGACATTAATTTACTTTTCAATTATAGTTCCTTTACCATTACGCACAGAGAGAATCATTCTAGCCAATTAACCATTTGAGTGAAGATATGACTTGATTTTAATTAAATTCATAACTTTTGTAATTTATCTCTCCCAGTTTTTCAACATTGGCATGTTTCACTTGTCTTAATTTCGGTATGATTTGCAACTATCTAAAACATCATGCATACAATTACTTAAACTGTTCAAAGG